>VCRD01001029.1:150660-177146 GCA_006783055.1 Trinorchestia longiramus | reverse complement strand
TTTATAAAGACCACCTACAAGAACAAACCCCAATGACAAACCCCCACCACTCAATACATGTGCGCAGAGCGCTCATTTCTATTTTCCTCCTAATATCCCCTCCGTTTAACCTCTTTACTTAGGTACACCCTGTGCCAAACTCTCTCTCAAATCTTTTCTATTGGTACCGACCACCACCACCTGCATCACGGACTCTTTACCAAGCACTTCTAAAGTCAACATCTCCGCCAAGAACTCTCGTCACCTGAACAATTCAACTCACAGCCAACAGCAGAGCAGAGGAAGCAGGAACAAGCGATCCATTCTGCGGACAGGATGGGGCTCAAACAACCCAGGTACTAACAAGAAGTGCACGTGCTCCAACTCGCCACGCACTTCCACTCTATACGTCCCGGCACTCTGCCGACAAAATTTCAGTACGACACCACTCTGCCGACAAGACGTACGCATGGAAGATAGATGCAACAACTAATATAATATTCAAATGCCCAAGTACAAAGTATCAAACTCATCTTGCCTTTAATTGCCTTTTCTCCAATTGGGTTCCTCGACGGTCCCTTACTCCCTCAGGCGCTCACTCCGAGTAAGACAAAAGATAACGATATTCAATGTCTGCTCGGAGATAAGAGATGTCGGAGAGTTGGGACTGAAGAGTGATATAATAGTGATCACTACACTTATGTCCAGCATTTTAGAAGGGAGATCAGCTAAATGAAGGCTTCGAAAACAGCAAATCATACTTTTCCCACACTGAAAAAAATTTTAAACAATTCCAGCATAACTAGAAGGAAATTAGTGAAAGAAATATGTTAAATTGGAGTCAGCATCAGTCGAGGAGTAGTGAGCAAAACGCTGTGGAGAGATGAATTGAAAAAACCATCCCCAATTGTTCTTTAATTAATAAAAATGCACTTCTAAGTTACAAATTTTGCTACAGATATTTTAAACTGAGAATCCATTTATTTCGACGAAATTTCGTTGTCACATACAATAAAAAACTGATTTTTTAAACGACTATTGCGAGCACAGCGTTTGGGTATCATAATATAAAGTATCCTCTCGTCTGTAGGCATAGGAAACCTTCTTGATAACATAATGCTAGCTTCATGTTACGGCACTATTAAATGTATATATTATACATATTATTTAGTATGTATACATTTATACATGTATTTAATAGTGTCGTAGTATTTAATATCATATAACTCCTCCTAACTCCTAACTACGTCCATGGAGCACATATTAAAGAGAGTAAACTAAGCTAAAAACCCGTAGAAATTTTATCTAGAACCTAAAAATAAAACAATTATTGATAATTGCATGATGCTCCAGCACCTTTTTTTGCACGTAATAAGTCTCAACTCTGTTTCAGATGTTTCTGAGACCAGTTTTATGGTATCAAAGGCAGGAACAACGGAGACAGCTTGAGGCCGTACCTCTCACAAACCAGCTCACATGGTACCGTTTACTCGGAGCAAATGGTGCGGGAGCTAATGGCCGGCACACTACGAGTGTTCGAACCGTCTTATTGGGTGTGTATAACAGCATTTTCGCTTTCGTTTATGAAATCTAGAATTGTTTGGCGCACTACATCTAGATTACGCTAACAAAAATTGAAGCTGCTAAAATTCACTAATGTTCAATTTATTTACAGTGGAGGGCAAAATAATACAACACGTTGATTAAATCGCCAGATCCCACATTTATAGAGCACGTACAATTACGAAAATTGGAATGTATATATATATATATATATATACTGTATATATATATATATATATATGTATATATATATACATACAATAGTATAACAGGGTTAATTATATATCTAAAACCCACACATATTTAATAGAAAATATATAGGAGCATGCTCAATAAATACGTGAACTAATGTTTATAGCACCCGTGCTAATAATAGCGTAAAGTTCTGATATATTTTGCTATTTGTCAACCAAACTTTCCCCAGCATTCATCTCCAATAACGAGTCATTGGTACAACAGCTCTCGTTCTGAAAGGTCGTAAGCATGAGTAAGAATAAGGACATCAGCCAAGATCTTTGCAAACGTATTGTGGAGCTCTATAATGAAGGTTTGGGATATCGGAAGATATGTGCACAACTGTGTGTTCGTATAGCCTCGGTTGGAACCATAATACGTAAGTGGAAATGCCGAAATACGACTATTAACAAGCCTCGAACTGGCTGTCCACGGAAGATTAACGACTGTGTTGCTCGAAAATTGGTCCGAACAGTGGAGCAAAGGCCTCAAACTACTCGTGAAGAATTGAACGATGATCTCAAAGCATCTGGGATCGAAGCCAGCAAACACACGATCAGTAGGGACACCTCTCGTACGACACCTCTTCTCCAGAAACATCACGTCAAGGCCAGGCTGAAGTATGCCAACGACCATTTGAACAAGCCAGCAGCGTTTGGGAACTCAGTACTATGGTCAGATGAAACCAAAATCGAACTATTTGGAGAAACAACCCAAACCATGTTTGGAGGCAACAAAACGAAGAGTATAAACCAAAGTGCACCATACCCTCTGTGAAGTTTGGAGGTGGTTCAACATGGTGTGGGGATGTTTCAGTTCATCAGGGGTTGGTAAACTTAACATTATTGAAAGAACCATGAATGACAGGGAATATCGTGAAATATTGGAAGAGCAACTCCTACCTTCAGCTCGTTTGTTAAAATTGAAACATGGATGGAAATTCCAACAAGATAACGATCCAAAGCATACTGTACACGAAACCAAGGAATGGTTGAAGATGAAGGAGATAAACATTTTAAAATGGCCGAGTCAATCCCCGGACATGGATCCGATCGAAAACTTGGGGAGGGAATTGAAATTGAAGATTCAGAAGAGAGGTCACAATAACATCACTGAACTCAAAGAAATTTGCATTGAAGAATGGAATAAGATTATGCCCGAAACTTGTAAAAGGCTGTTAGTGAGCTACAATAAACGTCTCGAAGCCATAATTAATAATAAGGGCTATGCAACGTAGTATTAATGTATGTATATCTTGAAATGTGGTGTAAACTTTTTTCACGTATTTATTATATATGTTCCTATATATTTGTTTTGTTAAATATTTTTGAGTTTTAGATATATTATTAACCATTTTATACTATTGTTTATATAGAGTTCAATTTTCGTAGTTGTATGTGATCTATAAATGTGCAATTTGGCGATTTAATCGTGTTGTGTTATTTTGCCCCCACTGTACACAGGTTGGGCACCAAAATTTTCCTTTTTTCAAATGCCCATAACTACTTAACTAATAGTCGTAAAAACTTTAGCGTGATCTCATTTTTATTGTCATTTATTGTACTTTTATAAGATAAACCATTTTGTATTCATAAACATAGTTTACGAACAGTTAATCGAAAAGTGAGAATGATTTTTTTCGCCATTACTCTAGGGTAATTTTAAAAGCGTAATCTGTGGTTTTACTTACCTGAAAAAGGCAGTGTAAAAATGTAAAAAAGAAAAAATAATTGTTATAGACTTTTTAAAGTAAAATATTTACTATTTACTTAAACATAACTGCATAATATTTCCATTATAACCAATGACCACCGTTGTTTTCGAGGCACTTTTGACATCGAGCTGTCATTTCTCGCATTGATTTTCTAATAATTCCCTTGATTGTTTTCAAGTTCATTGGCATTGTGAATGATACGATCACTTGAATCTAGGTATGTTGGAAGTGTTTTATAAACTTAATATTTGTGATGACCCAAAAGAAAACATTACACGGAGTCAGATCGGAACTGCGCGTTGGCCATCCTACTGCATATCCAACTCCAATGACACAATCTCTAAAAACTTCTGTTAAACAGTTCTTTACGAGAATATTTCTGTTGTATGAGGCTCCATCTTGCATCCGCCACACTCTGTCAAATCTATGCCTGTAACCAGCCCGCAGCTGTGGAGTCATTTCTTCATTGAGCATATCTTGCTATTTATCGCCATTGAAATTCCCTTTATAGAAAATTGGTTCGATAAGAATCCAGGAATTATTAGAAAATCATTGCAAGAAATGAGAGTTCGATGTCAAAAATGCTTCGTAAACAACAGTGGTCATTGGTTATAATGAAAACATTGTGTACTTACGTTTAAGTAAAAAGTAAATATATTTATACCCATTTTACCCATTCTGTTATTTTTACCCATTTTTATGTTCACTGTTCTTTATGTAAGCAAAATCACTGATTGCGTATTTAGAATTGCCCTCGAGCATTGGCGAAAAAAATCATCATCACTTTTCGATTACCTGTTCACAAACTATGTCTATGAATACAAAATAGTTTTACCTATTAAATATACAGTGAATAGTAGTGAAAATGAGATCACGCTGAAGTTTGTACGGCAATTAGTAACCCAGTTATAGGTATTTTAAAAAATGAAACTTTTTTGTGGTCCACTCTGTATAATACACAGTGTATCTCCAACTCTATCTCTCTACCTGTGTGTGTCCGTTCCACTACTTCCAATCTATTAATGAAGAAAATGTTTGAAATGAAATCAGAACAGGTATACATGCACATAAAAATAGTTTGTTATATATATACATATTTTCTCTTCATGCTTCATAAGGATAGTACAAATTTTCCTAACGATGGTCTCAATTGAGCCTCTTCCTTTGCAGGACTTTCACTCTTCCTTATTTTATGCCTTCCTATGGTGGTGTCGCCAAAAAAACTCAAGTTGATTAAGACAGAGAAACAAAATGAGCGAGAATCCACCGAAATCATTATGAAAAAGGAAAAGAAAATAACTCTAGAAACTTGCGACCAAGGAAAATTAGAGCCCTCGGAAAATTATCTTACATTAAAGGATGAAGCCAATTCAAGTTGCAGCGAAAAGCAAATGGAAATGTTCCAATCATATTCATATCTGGATTTGTCATCACAACTGGAGTTTACCGAACTAGGGGCAGAAAGCTTCCAGAACTCGAACGTCGACTTCAACACATTGCCAAAAACTGTTGACATTAAAGCACCCAAAGGTCTTAGTGGCCAGATAACAAATTGTGAGCTCTTTAGTTCCATTGCAGATCCTAATACAAATCACAAAAAAGTTTTTGAAACCTCCAGGATCGAAATAGCTCCTAAACTAAGTGAAATAAGTGTTCGGAAAAAAAGCAACATGTATTACAGAAAATCGAAGAGGAAGTCATATGACAGTTGCACGGGATTTGACAGAGGGGCTAGTTTGGACTCATGGACACACGTAAATGATGAAAGGCACGCGGACAGCTCTGATAACGAGGGTTATGCCATGACAACCAGGAAAAACGAAATTAACCTTCAAGCAACTGTAATTGTTGTGGGTGTCGTCGGTATCCTCTGCTGCTTGATGCGTTTGTACAAAAATGGCTCTTGGTCAGGTTAGTGCTCTTTTTTGCAATAATTTTATGATTTATAGCAATTATGCATGAAAATTTATAATTTCTTAGAAAAGAATCTTCAATGTCAATTCCAGTCTGTTTTGATATATGATTAGGTATAATAATATAATATATTGAGTGCTACATGAACTTTTCATATATATTATTTATCACATACATATAAAATTAAGTAGTTACCAGGGTGCATAAAACGACCAAAAAACAGTAAGTCTTGAATACTGAGACGATTTTGAAAACTGAACTTTCCAAAATAATTTTTTTTTCATTCTTCCTAATGAACTTGACTTCAGAGCATCGTAGTAGATTCTATCGTTCAATGAAGTGACACTTGTATTCAAATAAATGAATGTAAGCCATTGATGGCTGAATCCTTATACATGTTATTCACTAATTTAAATTTACATTTACTGAAACGTAGGATTACACAATTGTAAGTCGAACTTACCTATCTTGAGTGGCTCTTTTCGAGCTAGGATCCCAAATGGTCATTGTGCTCATTTCAATATTATCAACAACTATATTAAAATTGTACGTTTCTCCTGCCCACCACAGCTACTGCAACATACACATCAGAACTACTGTGACATACGCACCAGAACTACTGCAACATACACATCAGAACTACTGTGACATACGCACCAGAACTACTGTGACATACGCATCAGAACTACTGTGACATACGCACCAGAACTACTGTGACATACGCTCCAGAACTACTGTGACATACGCATCAGAACTACTGTCTAATACGCATCAGAACTACTGTGACGCATGCATCAGAACTACTATGGCATACGCACCAGAACTACTGTGACATACGCATCAGAACTACTGTGACATACGCATCAGAACTACTGTGACATACGCATTAGAACTACTGTGACATACGCATCAGAACTACTGTGATATACGCATCAGAACTACTGTGACATACGCATTAGAACTACTGTGACATACGCATCAGAACTACTGTGACATACGCATTAGAACTACTGTGACATACGCATCAGAACTACTGTGACATACGCATCAGAACTACTGTGACATACGCATTAGAACTACTGTGACATACGCATTAGAACTACTGTGACATACGCATCAGAACTACTGTGACATACGCATCAGAACTACTGTGACATACGCATTAGAACTACTGTGACATACGCATCAGAAGAACTATGGTAACAAACTTAGCGCTTCGGGCAACTTGCACTCTAGGTATTTATTTCTTGCAATCATTTTTTTATGAGTCATGAATTGCTTTGAATGCTTTAAGTTGTTTGAAGTTATTATATTCGTTGTGTTTGTGCAGGATTGGGAAAGGATATTTGGCACACGTGGCAAAAAACAGAGCAAATGTTGTCGTCACAGGGGAACCTCACCACACTCTGCAAGCAGGTGAACTCAACTTGACGTGGTCGAGTGAACAGATGAGCTCGATCTTGCAAATCAGTATAAGTACAAATTTTTATATCACTCTTGTTTAAAACTGTCTCTACGTCTATTGCTTTGAAACCTCAAAAAAATTGTACGTATTGTGGGTGAAACAAACATTCGTACGCCAAGAAATTAAGACAGTAACGGACTTTCAACAAATTAAAAAGTTCCTATTCATATAATATTTGTATACATGTGTATAATGATGATGTATGCATAGAAACAAAGAAAATTTAAATTATAAGGTAAAAAAGTGCTACACCCACAAGTATTTGTACAAATAAGAACTAGTACATAATAGTAACATTTAATACTTCTAGCATAGCCATTATCCATTTCAACTGCAGCCAATCTCTTCTTGTAGTTCTCAATTAATGACTTGCAAATCTTCGTTTGTATTTTGTTTCATTCTTCTTCACATATGTTCTTAAGATACGAGATGTTTATTGGAGCTCTCGATTGGATTTAAATTTTCAAATGACGTCACAAATTTTCTACAGGGCTTAGGGCTGACGACTGACTTGGCCATTCTAGTGTATTGCCATTTTTAATTAATAAAAAAATTACTATTGATCACGTCATTAGAACAATGTTGAATATTCTATTAGAACAGTCGTAAAATTAAAAATAATGCAAGAGCTCGAAAATTTAAAATTTACACGCAAGGAATACAAGGAATATTTTTTTCACTCCTAAAAGTTGTTAACTATATTTTAGTTGATTTAAATCAGAACTCTCTTTGATTTATATGTTGTTCATCATTCTGCACGCGAAAACAATTATGATACGAATAGCAATGAGGTTTTTTTCAAGTGTATCAAGTTAATTAATTTAACAAAATTAATTAATTAAATTAATTTTTTCGAAGTGCATTAAATTAAAATTTTGTTGTATGAACATTTGTTTCCCCCACTATATGAGTGGCTTAGCTAGCCAACCTCAAGCTCTAAATGTAAATGAAATTAAAATGACGTTTCCCAGTTTAACTTAGAAGAGCAGCACTTTTGCTTACATAGCTTGAGCACTGAAACATTTCCCACTTGCAGTGACGGGCTGCTATACAGCTGATATAATTTGCAGAATCGAGTTCACCTTTTTGAGTCTTAGCACAGTGTGCGCATTGATTGTGGTGTTCAATGGATGTGAGCAAATTGGATATTTGATGCCATCAGTTGATTGCTCTATACTCTCTGTCACTAGGTGTCTTCAGTGGATTACGATATCAACTACTAAAACCAAACAAAAAAACACAAACATTTCAGCTGATGTGACCTTGAATTTGAAGTGGGTAATATATTTTAATACGCAGTGCCAGCCGTTTTCTGGACTTCAGATGATTATTAACAGTGAGCAATTGGAATAAGTGAGAAAAGGCTGAAGTGGCTGCCACTGTGCAATGATGAGATCAGGCTACATTTATGCTTGAAAATTCAAAAATTGATGCCGATCCTTGAATTTGATCTCGAAGCTATAATTGCATGATAGTTTTGGAGGTTTTTCGATAAATAATATTATTGACATATCTTCAAAATTGAACGAAAGCTTTACAGAAACATGGCGTCAATAAACATATTGTTTCATGTTTATTTTACATATTTTCGAACATTAAATCGAACTTTGCGTCGTACAAATGTTTTTCGACCATTTCTGCAGTTAGTAGACTGAAACAAAAGTGAAAATTGAACTGTAACTATAAATTTGTTGGATTATTAGTAAGAAATATTTCGTACAAATTTTGAATAATAGGCACTTTGATGTACAGATGACCTTCTTTGTTGAAACTGATAACGAATAGAATAAACAAAGAACAAGAGCAAGACGTTTGGTTCATTCTTAAGTTGCTACCTAAGTTTCTTGCCCTCTAAAGTACAGACATCAATCACGTGTAAACACCTCAATCATGTACGGGTATTGCAGTCCCGTACACGCACCAGTGAGCACCCCTGACTTAGGCCATGTTATCAGTCACGCACCTGCATCACAACCATACACAGGCATCAGAAGTTAAAGAAAATATAAAACCAGTACTTTATAGAACTGAGGGATTCCTTTTCTACTATTTGTTGAGACAATTTTTACGTATATTTACACTGCCAGCAGAAATGATATTTTCGAACGGCTGGTTCTAGGTTCAATCCATTTTAACAGGAAAAATCGCTTAGAGCCTTCTCTGTCGTGAAGTTTCTTAAAACTAATTAATCACGGTTATACTCGGTTTACATATTATCCTCTCTGTCGAAGAGCCCTTCCAGGGTGACATCTTTAAAGATGTGGAGGTATTTTTAAGTCTCAATGAGTTGCCTCGCAGCCTTTTTTGTGCTGGGGAGATGAGCTCAAGCTGCTCCAGCCATCTTTCGTATTTGACATTACAGAGTTCAGAAATAATTTTCGTTGCTTTGCACTGGATTGTCTCCATTTGATTAATGTGTCTTCGTAGGGTAGAACTTCCTACATCCTATCTTCAATCTATTTCACTTACTTTCTATTACTGAAGAAAAATTATTGAACTTAAATCAAAACGGGTATACATGTATTATAAACATTCTACTGGGGATACCAAAGGCACCGAATCACTACAAATTGCATTTTTTTTATTAGCCTTCCTTTCTTACACGAACAAGTTATCGGTAGATAATATACAGAATGGAAGTTGTGTATGAATTTATGAAAAGTATTTAGGTTCTGATAGTACCGCGGAAAAAACTTAAAAACATATTTTATATCAAAGATCCCTAATTATATCACTTTTAAAACGTTGAATTTCTACGTGTGCTACTTAGGCCCGAGATGTCTACATTTTTTTAATGAGGGCCATGTACAAAAAAATGAAGAAAGGGCTGGGCTGCACACTAGAGGAAACGTGTCAACACATGAATGCTGCATGGATTTTTAACTCACCTATAAAGTGAAGAACACTGCACTCAGTGAGAGCAATGATGCTGTCTTTTGAAATGAGGGATGGCTGACATGTCAGGAGAAAGTTTGTGTCAGGAGACACAAAGAATTTCACATAGAAAACTATCTGTTATTTTGGTTCACAGTCTGTTTTTGTTCTGATTTATCAGCTAAAATGTCTGTTTACATATGCATGTTGAGTTGAACAGGCTGATCATTCTTTTTGTGTGGTGTCTCATCAGAGGTTACTGGGCAATATCCAAACTTCGATAGAAGTCAGGGAGGGAGAGAAGCTGGTGCTGACTTTTCAGAAAATCGTTACACAGCATTCCAATCAGTTCTAACTAAAGACTCTTCCATTTCTGTAACCACCAGAAAGTTAGTTGAGAACAGTTTGATTTTTTTCTATGACAAAAAATCTTGAAAACGCTTGTTGAAATCTGTCACGAAAGATGCAATCACAGGCACATATTTCTCCATTTTAGCAGAAAGATCAGCCTTTGGAAAAGCAGGCTTGATTTCATAAAGCGTGGGGAAATGCGTAGAATTGAAATTTCGTAGTTATGTCTCAAACAGGCGGAGCTTTACACGGAAAGCTTTCATGTGTGCATACAGGTGTGACACTAGCTGATCTTTCCTTTCTAGGTTCTTGTTCATTGTATTCAGATGATGAGTAAGATCAACTAAAAATGCCAGATCTACCAGCCAAAGAACATCTCTCAGTTCAGCGAAAGGTCAACCCATTTTTTTAAAAAAACTCGTCAATTTCTGATCTCAGCGAATAAAACCTTTCCAGTACGGAGCCGTGGCTGAGTCAGCGCACATTTGAGTGGTAGAATAAATATTTGCATTCAGTATCCACATCAGATATGAATGCTTGAAACTCTCTATGAAACAGTCCTCTAGCTCGAATTATATTGACAGTTTTTACAACAGTGGCCATCACATCGTCCAGCTTGACAGTCTTGGCACAAAGTACTTCTTGGTGGATTATACAGTGGATTTTAACAGCTTCTCCTCATCTCTCCGTTAACTTGGTGCACACCATCGATACCATTCCTTTGCACGATTATCAACATAAATTTATAATACTATTCGAAACAAACTTTAGAATGAAAATATCCGATATATGTATCGTTAGATGATTTCTAAGATTTCACTCGAAAGGTACCCATTAAAAAAAACGAACCCGCTACAAAAGTAAACCTTAAAATTAATTTATCTAAAAAATGCAGAAAGTTGGTTTTTGGACCTTATATGGGGTTCAAACTGAATTCACGAGAATTCTGAGGAGATTTTTGCAGGAGCGAGTAGGGCAACTTGCATATGAAAACAGAGCACATCATTACCAATATGAGGAATTAACACTCTGTTCAAGAATTTCTGAGTTTGAAAATCGCTTTTACAATCGGGGTGGACCAATTTTGGGTTGAGTGTAGACCTGCTGACTGGCTCCACCTAATGTCGAGAAGGTGAATTGCACCGATTAATTGTGTTGCACTCCAGCTTCTTGTGCAGGCCATATTCAATTACAGTAGTACCGTGGTTAACGACCACAATCCGTTCCTGAAGGCTGGTCGTTTACTGAAACGATCGATAACCGAATCAATTTTTTCAATAAGAAACAATGGAAATAGAAATAATTGGTTCTCATCCCCAGTTGATTCGCTACTATCAATAACATACAACCTATTGGTATGTTTTTTTAAATGAGAAATGCTGTATAATACAGTACAGAAAATGTACTGTATCATACTCGCACTAAAATAACACAAAAATATGGATGCAACACGATATAAACAGGCAACGTCCGACCGCAACAACGTCTCGAGCTCAACTGAGTTTGGGATACCGTGTGGGTTCTTTGTCTTCCTGTTTGTTATCCGAAAATTTGTTTGTTATCCTGGAGAAATTTTTAGTCGAAATTGTTGATCGTTAACCGATTTGTCTGTTATCCTAGGCATTCGTTAACCGAGGCTCTACTGTATATTTTCATAATTTCATGCGGGCCACTAAAAACTGGGCAAGGGGCCGCAGTCAGACCGCGGCCTTTAGTTTTGACACCCCTGACTTAGGCCATGTTATCGGTAGATAAGATGCAGAATGGAAGTTCTGTATATATTCATGTAATATATTCATTTAAAACACAATTATTATTAGTAAATATTTAATATATCCGTCTTTATAATTATTTCAAAGAAGTCAAATCAAATTTATAAGGCAATTTATGGATCAAAAAATCCTCAATTTATTATTTTTAAACTGTGGAATTTCCACGGGAACTAGTCAGTACATTTATATTTTAAAGGCCTAATTCTTTACACAGCCTCGTAAGGAGATATCGTGTGGAGTAAACCCTGAACTTTTGGGTGGCTACTTAACAGTAAATCTAGGTGCCTTATTAGGCTGACAAAATACTTCGAGTAATTTGTTTGTTACAATGACCAGTCGATGAGCTGGTACTTCACCTAGTGTGAACCTAACGTGTCTGAAGCTCTGTTTAGAACACTAGTTTTTTTGCAGGTATCTGTGATACATCTAGAAATATCATAATGATACATTGTGCATTTCCTAAAGTTTGTGCAGTTTCATTAAGACGAAGAGTTGGTCTTTAATCAAAACATTTATTACCACCGTTACCACAACTGGTATAGCCTACTCTTTATTTAATTTCTGTTCATGGTTATTTTTAAGTGTTGGCAGTATTTAAATACGTATTTAAATGCAGCATTCAATCACAATATTTATGTATTTAAATTTAATGAAAGTATTTTCCATCCAATTACGACACTTGAAACGAATTTGAACGTCCAAGCACGACACTTGAAACGCGTTTATACGTCGTTATAACGCAATGGCTTTTTAGTCACGTCCACAGCTTGACAAGCAGTTGATGAGGAGAATTCTCAAATTCCGAGCACGATTTTTATCAATATAAACAGTGAATGCGTTTTGTGAGGTTAAAAATAGCTCGACTACGAGATGAAATTCACTTCACAACACCATAACTCTGTTACTGAAAACCAGAGATAAGTTCAATGAACTTTTTACTGAACTAAAGCTTCCAACCTTGAAAACCTAGGAAATAGAATTCATGGATGAATACAATTGTGTTTTGGCACTCATCGCAACTGCAATCGACCACCTGTAAGAAGAAAAGGCCATTTTATCCGGATACTTTCTACCTACCCTTTTTACTGTGCATAATAAACTCAGAGAACTGAAGTCAAAGCAGTTACAACATTGTGTCCCACTCTTACAGACAGTTTTTCAGGGCATTCGGAAAAGGTTTCAAAAATACCTTCAGCTAGTTCATTAGCCAGACGTTCATGACGCTATACTGGCTGCAACTACTCATTTTTACTTCAAGTTGCGATGGGTGGATATCAACAAAGCGGAGGGCTGCGTGAGCAAAATGACTTCGCTGAAAAATGACCTCCCAGTTTCTACCTCCATATCACAGTCTGCAAATTCTGCCCATACCTCAGAGAAGGAAAACTCGACGTTGCCCGAAGATTAGTACTTCGGTTTCAAAAAGAAAAGCTCATTCAGTTAATCCTCAGTAGAAATGCATTTATGACGTATCTCAACAATAGTGACAAAAACATTGAAAGCTTGAAACAGCATGCTTTTATTTTTAAAATTTTTCTTCGTTTTAACACAACTTTACCGTCTTCTGCCCTGGTCGAGAGGTTATTCTCTCTTGCTGGCTCATCGATAATCCCTATAGAAATAAACTTAACGACAAAACTGTTGAACAGTTGATATTATTGTCCTCTACTAAAAACTTTTATTGGTCGGTCCAAATTCTGAGTTTTTGAACAGTATTTGCACTGTGTGAGTTTCTTATGGGATTTTAACGTTTAGAGGGAAAAAATTTTTTACATGACTGTTGTACTATTTAATAGAATGTATTATCAAAAGCACATAACGCACTTTGTTTGAGAGTGTGAAAGCTTCGACTAATACATGTAATGATACATCAACTAAAAATAAATTTTTGTAATAATGAAATATGAAGGTCCCCTATTTTCAAGGCTATGAATTGGAGAAATTATATTGTGTTTGATTTGGAGAATATATTGAATGTTTAGTCTTCTAGACTGTCAGGTCACTGGATTAAAGTCAATAGTGTTGTACTCCTGCAGCCGTTGCAAAGGCGTTTTAGCAAAGGCATAGAGCATTTTAAAGAACCAAAAATGAAAGAATGAAGACCATAGACTATGAATCAAAGACATTTGTAGTGAATCGCATGGCTCACACTACAAATGAATACCGTGACGAGGCTAGATTTCCGTTACGATCGTCGACCAATGAGCGTACAAGACAACGGAAGTAAATACAGTGATGAAGCTAGGGTCTGTTACGACCGGAAGCACGACATCAACCAGTGAGACGACCCGCTCAGGCAGCAGGGCCCAGCCAACCGCCCAATATAAGGAGGCTGCAACGCTCTATTTCGCTGTCTCTACAAAGCGCTTCCAAAGTCAAAATCTCCACAAGAACTCTCACCGCTTGAAGAACTCAACTCACAGCCAACGTCAGAGTGAAAGGAGAAGAAATCAGCCATCTTGTTTGGGGACAGAATGGGCTCAAACAAGCCACTCACTACCGAGAACACCACGCGCTCCAACTCGACGCGTTCCGGCGCCCTGCCAGCAAGATGTCAGTATGCCAGTACTCGACGTCAAAACGTGCGCGGCGAACAACGAAGAAGCAACAATTAATAGAATGTTCAAATGCCAAAATACAAACTAATAAGCTCATCCTGCCTTTAATTGCCTTTTGTCCTATTGGGTTCCTCGACGGTCCTTTACTCCCTCAGGCACTCATTCCGAATACGACAAAAGATAAAGATATTCAATGTCTGCTCAGAGACAAGAGATGTTTGAGGGTTGGGACTGAAGAGTGATCCCTACACATTTGTGCAGCAGGTCAGGTTCTAGGCCTCCTCCACGAGAGTGACACGGAAGGCGAAAATAAAGGAATAAGGTCTGCTTACATACAGAATCTATACCTACCACAAACTCTTACAACCAACATTGGTTACACTAAAGTAGGTTGCTCGATCGAATTTCTGTTGAGGAATATTAAATTTCTAAAGCACACTGACGAGGACAGACAGTATCAGCGTGCCTCTTTTGGTACAGTTATGAAATCCTATCTATTTTCCCGAATAACTTCAAATTCCAAAAATATGTGAAAGACAATCCCCTTGATCATCCCTCCAAGAGGCTTCTCATGGAATGCATCCCAAAGAAATGCACTTATAATAAATTACGTCTGCATAAATATACTGTGCTAGACAAATTTGTTTGGCACATCGTCATACATTAGCAATTTATGAAAATAATGCTAGACAGTACAGACATGATGTTACAGAACTGCATTGATGTTTGTTTTAAAAATTACCTAAAAAATATTAATTGAGAGAAAAATGGTTCTTTCTACTCTTTTTCAATGTTTTTTCCATGGGATTCATAAACTGCAGGGGTTGAGTCAAATTTTTATACAATAATAATCGTTAGTACTGCTGTTTGAAACTTTAGTCGCATTTCAATTATAGTGAAGCTAGTTTGTCGTATGACAGTACAGCGGACGTACACTTTAAACTGGAACCAAGATTATAACTCTAAATGAATTATATCTTAACGTCTATTAAATACACTCACCGTACGAGTATCTCTATTCTTCAATGTGTAAAGTTAGTTTCAAGAGAGAAGTATTTGATAAAGTATTTAAATATATTTCCTGCATTTAGTATTCTCTATTTAAATACATTTGAAACATGTATTTAGTATTTGAATACATTTGAACGATGATTTCAGTAAGCGTATTTAAATACATATAGTGTATTTAGTGCCCATCACTGATTATTTTCATTATCCCACACTACAATAATACACAGTTTGTTGCTTGCTTGCTTGCTTGGTTGGTCCGTCTTTCTGTCATGCTCTTGGGATTTAGATAGGAAAAAATTCGGTAGGATATAGACATATTGTAAGCATTGCATTGAGAATACCAAAAGCACAACCTTCAAAGTGGAAAATCCTTTGCAAAGCTCGCGTCCACTGGCAAATCAAACAAAAAAAATTCATTAACAATCCTGTGAATATTCACGTGTGTGTATAATAGTTATGAAAAATAAAATTTTGTCAAAATAAATTAAAACATTGTTTTTAATTTGAAACTGATGTATGAGGAATGAAATAATATGCCACTATTTTCAGGACATTCAATATTTCATACGTTTTGCTCATGAAAGCCACCACACTCAACTCAATATGACAACACTTTGACCACGTTTGTTCATCAAACCCTTATATTTTTTATTTCATAAAATCATTTTTTAACCCCACATTTCTAACAGCTCATTTCGTACATACTTATTTATCTCTTTTCTGTCTCCATGTGATATCCTAGTTTTGATATCTCTAATTTATGAAGTCGCGAATCAATGCGTAGTTCTTAAAATTCTTTCCGACATAATGTAAAAAGTACCTTACAGACCGATTTTTGAGGGTATAGGAATATGAAGTTTGACATTTCTATTGCAGATGATATTTTTATCCGTGTGCGAGAAGTGTCTACTTCCTGGTCAACATCTGTCCTCGCTCTATACCCTCATGTTCTGCAGCATCATCACCTACTGCGTGGGATATGCTTACGTAAGAATTACCAGCTCTTTTCGATTTGAAATCTATAGCATAACATCGTCCACAAATTATTCTGAGTCAAACGTATTTTGTGTTATCTAAGTGATATATCATACGCTACATTTTCTTTTTGTTTCATTCACGTTTTCTACGCTGATTTTTCAAAAACTTACATTGGCTTTTTTCTGATTTGTGAATTTAAAACACGCTTCCGAAAATGTAGTGAAAATTCATAAGGTAGTGAACTGCTGCTCTGTTATTGTATAAAAAGTGATGAAAGTTTCAATAATTAAATCTATGTTTTGTAGACTAATATTATTGATAAGCATGTACATATTAAGATGCACTACACACCTTAGGAGCTGTTGACGAGACAGGAGTGGTCCCTGTTGGTAAGGGTGGGAGGCTCCTCCAGTTGCGTGCGTCACCTTGCGCTTTCCACCACCAACATTCTGCTCGAATGGACCAAAGCGGTCACCTTCATCACGACGGTGGTGTTCTTGCTACTTATGCTGGGCCTCGAGAAGGGGCTTAAGGATTACTCTCCAAGTCCCTTGTACTTCGTAATTGCTGCACTCTACTGGGTGTTCACTGAAAAAATTTGTCGTAAATTTATACTTAACTGGATGTTGGACAAGAGATGGAGTTTCTGTGACTCCCTTGAAGAGCTTTACGTTCCTCTCTACTTGCAATACTTTCAGCTGTTTAGCTTGGGGGCCTTCACACTGCCGTGCATGTACATGGGAAACTGGAGAATTGCAGTATGCGGTTGGTATGATGGATTTCTATGCATGATAATAATTTGTTAATTTATTCTGTAACTCATGTTAATATAATTTGACTGATGCAGCAAGGAATGTCTTTTTTTAATGATTTCATTTCATATCATTAAATGCATCCAATGAAAGAAATAACTTTTGATCTGATTCGGCAGGAGCGGTATTCGTGCGAATGGATTACGTTCATACACAGACTTTATTGCTGAAGCTTTCAGCTGCCATTGACCAGCTGAGTCAGTTCAGAAGTGCCAGTGAGGCAGAGCTCAGACAGAACAACGACCGCTGCAGCATTTGTCTGAGCTGGATGACGAGTGCGAGAGTGACGCCTTGTCAGCACTTCTACCACGCTGAGTGTCTCCTCAACATCCTGAAGTTGCTGCTCAAGTGTCCCATGTGTCAGGCAGAGTTTCGTAAAATGAGTGAAGAGAAGCAAAGTCCCGTAGAATTTTAAAATGAAACTTTCATAGAAAAACAATAGCCGATGTGAAAATTACCAAAGAACCACTCCAGGTAAAAGATTTTGCAATACGAATGCATTGCATCTATAGTGAGTATTAATGTTAGCACAAAAGTAATATTTTCTGATGTAAGAGTTCAACAATTTTGCCCAGTGATAAACATATTTATTCAATTATCACATGCACAAGTTTGTAAAGTTATGAACCTGAGTACATTACGGAACATGACTAATCATTTCATATGAGAAATGGTGCAATAATATTTACGTAGAAGGTTCGAGGCACCTCTCTTTACTCTCTTCATTGATACACACGTGATTCCATGCGTTGCTGATTCATTTTTGAAGTCTCCTTTCTTCAAAGTGCACACTTATTGCAACTATGTAAAATCACATCCATGTGGTTTCTAAACTCATGTGTATGATTTGACTACGGTAATTAAGAACAGGGAGGCGAAATCTTTATGCGGAGAGCAACATGGTAAACATTCGTTTTTAGTTTAATCAAGTTGCAATGCTAGTCTCATGAGTAAAAATATAAACAAATTATACATTACCTGGTCCAGTCGATGCGTTGGCGATGGACTGCAGCCACTTTAAGAAATTGAGTATTCATGCACTCTAACAAGGTTTTATTTTGTTGATCGGTAATAAATTATTTCTCATAGATGTCACAAACAACGCTCCACAAGTTCAAACAAAAATAGATTGCTAGAAATCCTACGAATAAACATAGCTATAAACTTTAATCAGATGGTCAACAGAATGAAACGGGACGACGTACAATACGTTTGTAAATTGGATGTTAATGAATTATCTGATATATCTCAGGTTTTGCTCTAGTTAATGAGCATGAAGAGTTCAATTACTGAGATAGATAGTGGAATAATTTTTTTATATCTCAATCAGGATTTTATGTTCGTATTCATTGGGGAACATAATAACTATTCCACTAAACAGTGTGGGAATGAGTTCCAACAATAACAATAGTCTTTGAAGTTTTACTGTAAATTTAAATGATCCGAGTACAAGTATTACTCCACCAATTTTTCAATTGCCTATTACTGTTTATTAATTGATGAACACCAACGCTCCGGAAAGTCAGCTTGAATTTTGTAAGTTAGCTCCTTAGTCGAGTATGGACTGTGTAACTATAATTTGTGAAGTTCAATTGTGATGTGGTTACCAACTGCTTGGTCCACTTGTTTCTGCCACTGATGGCCGTCAGGACTTCGATCGTTTCAGAGATTGGTACTGACATCGGTTCGATAGTAAAATATTACCTCGTCGAGCTACAATTTACTTTACACAACTCGGATCATATAGAACGATGTCACGAACTATACACTGACGGCCCTACAACTCATAATGAGCGGCTGACGTAGAAGCACATGTCTAGTGAATGAGGGGAAGGCCGAGTCCCTTGACTTCTAACCTACTCGGAAAACCTTTATTCTTTCTTGGAGGCATCTGGTGTGTAGACGTGAAAACCAAAATACAACCTGAACTGCACCATCTCACCTCAGTTTTCAAATTCTTTCAACTATTTTATTCTTCTTCTTCATTGAATTTCCTGTCATGAGTGAAGATGTGCGCAGATTTTTTACCTCTGTTCTCTCTTTATTTATTTTGGTCTTTTGCGAAAGGATACCCACGATGTTAGTTTTTTGTGAGAGAGCGTCTTACTAAACATGCAGTAGAGAACCCCAACAATAAAAACTCTTGTTGAAACTGCAAGATTCATCAATATAAAAGTTCACAGTATGCAAACGTCATGAATACAGGCCAAGGACTACTATAAACAGGACGTGCACGGCCATGTAGCTGACTACGCTAGCGGAGGCCAGTTCACTGAGCTGAGTGAGCTCAGTTAGTCAACTGTCAGTGCGAGCTTTGTCGTAGTCTGTCGTTCGGTTTGAATCGGACATTGTTGTTTATTTCGAGGCACATGGCTGCATTTCTAAGTGAATACTGTTTGTTTACAAAGTTTATTGCTAATTATATGTATTAAAAATGTCGAACAAGTGTGGAGTTGTGAACTGTCGGGGTAATTACAATAAGGAGAACAGGCGCCGCGTGTTTTGCCTGCCAAAAGAGCAGTCTGAGTAACAGAAGTAGCTTGATGTTATTCCACCTCGTGAAAACTTTGGTGTTGATCCAGACAGGTTTTTCATTTGTGACATACTCTGGGGTGCTGACCCACCTTTGATCAAATTGCGTGGTGGTTCTATGCGACCTGAAATCCCTCCCAGTATCTTCAATGTGCCTGCTTCATGTCTGCCATCTCCAAAACCTGCGCCTCGCCCGGCAAAGGTTGAAGACCAACAACTGAGGTATTTTCTTCATAAGGATAAGATTACTTCATTTGATGCTTTCAAACCTGAACGTAACCTGCAGAAGCAGTATGAGAACTTGATTATTTCAAGATCGAAAGAAAGGCTTGTGTGTTTGTTCATGACCGACTACTTCAGTGAGCGCCGCCTGTCTGTTATTATCGAAAACAAGCCCACTTTGTGTTCCCCACTGACGTTCAGTGCGTTCAAGAACTGCATTAGTACCACTGTTTAAGACACTTCATCCCAACAATGGTTTGAGATCGTAGACGCAGTACGACGAAACTGTGCGCTTGGCAATGAACTATGTATGACATCCCGTTTGACAAAACGATCCAAAATGTTGTCACCCTTCAAGCACACACGTCAGCCTATGTTGACACCGAGAAGGAGAAGAAGTTGGTATTTTTGACACGTCAGATGGAACTTTTATCACAGAAGCAGTTTTCCATGGATAACTATTGTTTTGCTCTTCAATCATACCCGAAGTGTAATTATGAACAGCTCAGAGACTTTTTGGTGCTGCCATGCAAACGCAAGCTGCAGTACATCACTTCATCTATTGATAAGGACCAGGTGCTGAGGGAAACATTTGACAAAGTCCAGACACTGCAACAGAAGAATGTGTTTCTCTTGGTAGATGAAGTACAGATTCGACCAACTGTTTCATTTTCTGGTGGGTTGCTGAGTGGCATGGCCGAGAACAACCGAGACTGCAAGGCCACTTCTATTCTAATCACTAGGTGATTGCAGTGCCACAGTCAAGCATCCTCTTGACAACGAGCGTGTCTGGTTTCTCCTTTTTCACACAGTACATCTGCTAAACAACTGGAGCTACATCTGCTAAACAACTGCATCCGTAACAACTGGATCAGTGAGAAGGGCCAGAAGATCAGTCTTGACAATGAAACAACGGCATCATTTACAGACGTCAAGGAACTGGATGAGTCAAAGAAAGGCAGTATTCTGACGACTACTACACTCACCCAATTTGCTGTCAACCCCTCAAATTTGCTGTCATCCCCTCAGAGAAAGACTAGCAGAAGAATGCAGTCCTTCTCAGACCTCTGTCAAGAAGGCCCGGTTGGCTGACTAATCGCTGCAGTTTGATAGGTTTTTGCTTCTATGTCTGTTTGTTTATTTTCGTGAATATTTGTACGTTTGTTTGTTTGCATTGGAAAAATTTTACCTATGATTCATTTTGTAGAGTCTAAAACTGCAGCAACTCAAATTTCTATGAAGTGGCCATTAAGCTCATACAATAAAATATGTTAAGTCCGGCTAAAATTGATATTTCAAAGCGTTACAATGTTTTAAGCCATTTAAAATTCACTATAAAACCTTATTATCCCTTCTATTGCTTTGAAGAAGTAATTTTTGATCAATTTGTGCAATAGAAAATGTTATGTTACTAAGAATGCAATGGCCTCCGCTAGCGTAGTCAGCTATACGGCCGTGCACGTCCTGTTTATAGTAGTCCTTGATACGGGCGTAAGCCGTCATGGCACGACAGTAAAGATGCAAATTTGTGCATTCAATTAAGCCTTTCACACATATATACCCTACTGTGCATTTTGTACTAAGAAACTAATTCTGCATTATAAATGGTGTGTTGAGAAAGAAATAAGACCACAAGTGCAAAGTCGCACGCGCATCGTATTTGTTTTATTTATTTGCAAACCGCTAAAAGTTATCCAGCCTGTTCTGTGCGGTAGTTATGCAAAACGATGATAATTCTCAGAATAATATGATCTTATTCCTTATCACTCGTTTGAATAAGCCAACTTTTTAATAATATGACTGAACTTAATGATACTGCCTTATCGTCACCTTTCGCTCTCTCATTTCGTCTTAAAATATTTCAATTTTTTGACAACTCTACTGTTGAAACTCACATCAACTTGTTATCTCACGGCTTAACCTTTGTGTTGTTGAGTCTCGTAAACTCATGCCAGGTTTGTGCCCATATAACCATCGTACACCCTTAAATTAAGTATTTCTTATTATAGAAATATGACGTTAGCATTTGAAGAATGTATTTAATAAAAAACACGATTGTAATCCATCGCTAGATGAATTTAGCTATGGGTGATCATATATTTATACGGTATTTAACTTGAAACCAAATGATTTTTTACAAGATCGAGAACCAAGAAGTCACGTCTGTTCGCACGTAGCCATCTCGGAGATATTTGAGACTGAAGAGAAAGAAACTCTATTTCAAATCAAGTATGCAGTACGGATTCAATAGATTTTCAATTTTTATTGTCATGATCTCAAGAGTAGTGACGATGCTTCAAGGAAAACCCCTGTTCTCCGTGCTGCAACTTGAAGTAGTGGCTTGTATGAGTGTTTCGATAAGCGTGATTAAGGTCTAGTCTTTTTCTTGCTATTCAGCATTGCAGTTTCTGGGCATGTTTTTCTTCCGCCGATCATCAAGAATCGGACCCGGGTCTTCCCGCATCGCAAGCGGGGATGCTCACCAGTCGACCACTAAGTCAAGCGAAAGTGCACAATGATGCTAAATAACGATAAACGGACGAGAAAATATGTCAGTGGGACATGACATGGAATTACTGGCAATAGGTACAACATTTAGCGCCAACAGCATTGAATGGAGCTGTGTGAAAAAAATGATTTTCTAATAGAAGATTGATCCTTTCAAAAGTAAAAACAGCAAATATTAGGAAAATGATGAAAATGGGTACTTCGGGAATTTAATGGTTGCAATAGTTTCTGGCATTTGGATTATGATGTAAATGTTGAATGCACTGACTGTCTCTAACCCCTCTAATACCACTACGTCTTTGAAAGCCTCTTCCAGTTTTCTTCAAACCTCACACAAAAAGAAAAAAAAAACTTTGGGACCCGGATTCCTCTAAAACGGGTCTTGAAAGAGAGGCAGATGCAAGGAAGGGACCAGAACACAGCTGCCAGTTATTTGCTGTTGGGAAGAAGTTCATTTTGGAACTTTGTTTCTGGTCTACCGTAATCGATGGGATGAAATACCATGATGTACTAAACCTACGTCGACCTGCCGTGGGAACCTCCCACTTTGCATACGCCTCCACCAATCAACTGGTTTTTCAACGCGAGCGTTAAGTCAGACATTCATAATGAAGTCGTGATTAAATGTCAGTGACTGTTCAGAAAAACCCATAGTTATGCCGCTCTACTTACATACATAAGAAGGAAGTGTGCAGGACATGGTTTAGAAGCCCAATATTCAAATCCTGCAATCGATGAAATTTCCGCAATTTATTAAATTTCCGTAATTGATTCAATTTCCGCAAATGATTAAATTCCTGCAGTTGATTAAATTGCTGCAATTGATTAAAACCCCGCAATTGATTCAAAATTTATTATAGATTTGTCTAGTGCAGATGTTAACATTTCTACTCTGCCTAGATAGCTATAAACTTTCTCATCTGTATCATTTATTTCCTTGCATCCACTCTTCCTTTAACGAGAAACAGTCGAGGTACCGAAAGGGGGTACGACACTGTCACACCTTTTACGGGTCTGCAATCTGCCTTCCGGATTCATTTTTCTGCTGACTAGGGTTCACCAGCACCAGTCGTTCCAATTAAAATTTAACCACGATTTGCAGGAATCAATGTTATACGTATTGTTTATACATAAAATTGTTCCATGCGAGAAAAACCCGGAATATTTTATTTTTTATCCCGTCTTTAGTCCTAACAGCCAGTTTTTCATTAAATATCGGTACAATTTCTCCTGTTTTAAGGATGACATTTATTTTCTAATTATATTTTTCAAAGGTCTATTGAGAATTAAAATGAAACACACTTTTCTATGGTGTTATTTTGAGAGGCGTATATAAGGTGTAAAGAATGAAAATCATACTATGGTTAGTCATAATAAGTGCGTTAAAGATAAATTTTGAGAAACACAAGCAAAAACTTTTGGGGAACGGCTATTTTTCCGTTATCGTCGTTTAGTGAGAGTTCTTCGGGTGTAGTGATACGATCGGCTTCGTAGCTTGCAGAAATCAGAGCAGAAGTTGGGGCCAAGATCGAGGACCAAAACTGAGAACTTCAAATCCGTAAAACCGAAACATGAACTGAAACTAAAACCCGTCAGAGAGACTGAAAGTGCGAATAGAATTGCTGTTCACTGGGTAACGGTTGCGAGGAAACTCAGGGGCACTTAGCCTATAGGCTCGTGGTTGACTATGATCTTCTATAAACGAGAGTTACAATTTGAAGTCACGACTACGATTAATTTTTCACTTTAAGATACTAGTTGCAAATGATGTGAAATGAGTATAAAAAGGAACTCTAAAATATTACTAAAATTAATCATATTTTTAGTATTGACTCCCAGAGCGTTTTAAATTAATTACGATATTTCTGAGGCACAACAAACTAATAAACTTAGTTATCATCAAAAATATTGTAGTACTTCTATGTAGTGACGATTACCATAAAATGTCTATCAAATAAGTAAATTAAATTTCATGACCTTGAATAGGATTACCCCGTGATAAAGTTTTATTCTTGATCTGTATTCCGAGCCGTCCTATCTTTCTGAATGCGAGAACTCAAACGATCGTCTCCATTGCACTCTGCAGTCAATTAGACTGCAACTTTTCAAAACAAGCGTCAACATGTGATGGTGCGCCACACAGTACAGTAAAGAATAGTAGGAGCACATGCGTGGGGGAAGGGTGGCAATGACTACCCCTCCGACATATTAACGTCACGATTTTCATGCGGTGACGTTGAGATCCCGCCAGGCACCAGACGCTGATTGGTCAATTTTTTGAGGGGCGGGGTGGCAAATGCCGATATGACACAAAAGAAAAATCTAACGTCTGTATTCGAACCTTTGCAGCCAAGACTTTACCACCCGTATTCCCAGTCTTCTCACCACTCAGCCACAAGTCCTACAAGCCTTCGTGACGTTTAAACCATTTTAACTCCAGAACAACGAAGTGGGCCTGAGAAGTCTATGGCCAAAATGAACAGGCACGTCTAATAGTGTATTCATGAACCTCACTTAATAATAACATTAATAGAACAAACATATCTGACTTTGTTACGTAATTTGAAGAAAAAATAATTGAAAAGTGAAAAGTTAACTTGATAGACTGAAACTCCTTTCTGCGTTACTCGATCCAGAAAATTACACACTTCTCTGTAATGTGAAAATTATAATTTTTGTTTTTAATTTATCGTATTTGCATGGCAAATATTAAGGCTAATGAAGTTATTTTTGCACCTTCTATTATGTGTGAACTGAGTGCACTCAGATCATCCCAGAGTATCTTATTCAATAGTATCAATGTGAGTATGAAAATGGAATTTCAATGGTAGAAGCGGAGCTACAATCAAATTAAAGAGAAAAATAAGATATTCCTATTAATTTAAAAAATATTAATTAAAATTAACAAGCCAAAATTGTATTCATTAACCTCACTTAATAATAACATCTATGGAACAAATACATATGACTTTTCTGTTACGTAGCTTGAAAGAAAAATAATTGAAAAATGACAGAATTCAACTTGGACTGAAACTCATTTCTGCGTTACTTGATCTAGAAAATTATACACTTCTCTGTAATGTGAAAACTACAATATTTTGGTTTTAAAGTATCGTATTTTCATAGCGAATATGAAGACTAATGAAGTTATTTTTGCATCTTCTATTTAGAATGAACTGAGTGCACTCAGAGCATCCTAGAGTATCTTATTCAATAGTATTATTGTGAGTATGAAAATGGAATTTCAATGGTAGAAACGGAGCTACAATCAAATTAAAGAGAAAAATAAGATATTCCTAATAATTTTTTATGCTCATGTGTATTGTTTGTTTAACTCTATCTATGCACTTTATTACATCTCGTGATTCTTTTCTAAATTATATGTATTTATGTAGTACTAAATACGCCTACCAGCGTTAGACCATTGTTTCAAGATGTTTCCCATTGTTTTTATTGCTTTGAACTCAGCATAAATTTAACAAAGTGACCGTTGGCCTGACTTGTGAGCCAATAGGGCCACTTGTGCGCCATGATTAGTTGACTTGCGTGCACGTCACTGTTACGTTCATCATTTCATGACGTTGCAGTCCCGCTAATTTGCAAGTGATTCTACTATTCTTTACTGTACTGTGGCGTGCCACGTCAACAGGAAGTTCTGCACTCCTCGCCCCAGCGTCATATACAGGGTGCGGCAACATAATTTCCATTTTTCAAAGCAAAATGCATTTAAAAAAAGGAAGTGGTGTTGTCGCGCCCTGTGTATAGATCAGCAATCTTTCACTATACGGAATATTATACTAATAATCGGGTATAGCTGTATAACTTTTACATTCAGTTTTTCAAGCCAGATTATAACCAATAGTAATTTGATATGAGATTAACAATACATGCTTACAGTTTGGTATTATATATATGTATATATATATATATATATATATATATATATATATATATATATATATATATATATATATATATATATATATATATATATATATA
>VCRD01001029.1:118432-150433 GCA_006783055.1 Trinorchestia longiramus | reverse complement strand
TTGGCTTATGCGGAAATGGCTCTCTCGCTGGCCCATTGTTTTATGATAATAACCTCACTGGTGTTGCTTATCTGGATTTGATCAACGAAGCAATAGTCCCTGAACTCTGCCACATTTACGCAAATCGATTTAACAGGTTCTGATGGTTTCAGGACGGTGCTCCTGCACCTCGTTTACGCGTTGTCAAAGAACGGTTAAGAGAGCTTTTTGGCACCCGCATTGTAGCATTGAGTCATGATATTGAGTGGCCACCCAGATCCCCGGATTTAACTCTCTGCGACTATTTTCTATGGGGATATTTGAAGAATAAAGTCTACTGCAGGCCTCCGGAAAACATAAACCAGTTGCGTGAGAAATTAATGCATGAAGTAAATTTGTTCAAAAATAATCTAGAAATGATCAAGAGAGCAATGAGATCGAGAGCTTAATTATGCTTTGATAGGAATGGAAGACACATGGAAGGAAATGGGCCTTAGAGAAATAATTCCAAATATTTATTTTTTATCATCGAATCATTTTATTATAAATGAATAAAAAGGATTAAATATTATTTGTTATAATAAAATAAATGTTACCTGAAATCTAACTTTAAGCTCTTTTACCCTTGCGCAAAAAGGCTTTTCGGTAGGCAGTGTGAAATTGCTACTGTACGAATACCATGAGAGATAATAAAATGAAATTTCTAACATTGATAGACGAAAGCTGTATTCAAAAAATATTTTTACAGGACCGAATTACATGCAATAGATTTAAAGTTATACAAATTTAAATTTCGGGCCTCTTTTTTGTGGGACACCCTGTATATATATATAAGTGCATACGTCACCTAACAAATAGTTTTATTAATTTTTCACGATAATTCTTAAAATGTTTTCAATAACTCCCGGAGAAATGTTGCTGAATATAATTAAATGTCATCTCTTCCTCAGGGTAATTATGGAGTAAGAAGTATATTTTTTATTATTTTATGCATTTTAAAACTAATTTATCAAGTGTATTATTTATAGAACAGTGTAACCTGCTGGGTTCATACGTAATCCCTTTATATTGATGTTCAATTCTTTTTCTACTTGTATGCAGGATGGAGAAAAAACTCTAGATGATACATACGGCGTGCAATAAAATAGAAAATCTATTGTTTAAGTAGTCCTTCTGAGCCAGATGAATTTGCAGGACATTATTCAAAATATGTAGACTGAATCCTAGGCCATAAGTAGTGAAAATTTTACATATGAAAAACTACATGCTCTATCATCCGTGGAGATAAATAACAATGCAAACTAAACAAATTTATCCTAATATTCGACCACCGATTTGACCATTGGAAATTAAATAATTCAGTGTGTATATTAAGATTTTAATTAAAATCTCCTGTCAATACCTCTCTCTCATACGCGCACGCTAAATTCATTACCCGTTGTCGAAAGTGCATTTTCAAGCCATGTTTATTCACTGGCAACAGTCACAGAATCTTATTTACAAGAGAAATAGTTCATGTATGACCAATCATCGGTTCGACGTTAGGCTTCACGCACAACGTTTTTAATTGGCAGATGTTTGTCCAGTGTGTTATGTCGACGACAAATCGGTTACAAAGTAAAACTGTGGCCTAATCTCATATCATGACAAAGATATTTAAAGTGACGCAACACCTGAAGAAATATGTTCATGACGGTGCATACTGAGCCAAATGGTACACTTGGGAAACTCAAGTAGAAAAAAACACTTATATACTTATTATTTCTCCATATGTTGTATGAATCAGTAGTTACTCTGCTACAAATTCTGCGGTTCAGAATTTACCAAGTCCAACAATGATTTTTTACAATTCACTTCTCAATGTAAGTGCTGACTTAACCCTTTCCTGTCCAAATTATTTTCTAAATAACCAATCATTTTTTATCAGACACAACCTCTTTATGGTTCCTTTACCCATATTAGGTGAGAAAATGACAAATTTATGTCAAAATATTTAGTTATGTGTACCAAATCTGATACATTGGGGACATGGGAAACACGAAAAACGATTTTTACTATATTGAAAAGAAAAACTATCCAAAAATACAATTCAGGTGTCTCATGTATTCATCAATATTACGAAATAGATTTAATTATGCACCACTAATAAAGCTATATATTTTTATGCACATCTGGTGCATCTTAGGGTGATATACTCGTATTACAATACATCACTTCAAAAATTTTCTTTGTTCTAGTGACTACTTCCAATGAAATTTCAAGATACAATTGCTATCTTTGTTCAGACATGAATTTCCATTGCTTTTCTGACATACTGTCACAGTTTCACCAGTGCTGTTTACCATCTTCCATCTATTTTTTGTCTTCAATGACAGGGAAATGATCAGTGTTGTCATATCGCACACAGTTCTGTGGAACAATTGCTCTTGGATGTTGACGGAGGTCTTCCTCTACTTGTACTACTGCATGTTTTACCAGTTTTCATAAGTACAATTTAAATACTGAGTTTAAATTCTGCTAATGTTTGGGTATCTTTTTTTGCATTGCTGCTTCACAAACATCTCTTCGATATGATTGTCATGCATTCGGTGCAACCATGTATATCACATGAAATATTATTCTATTGTCGTATTTCTGTCATCTCAGATTTATTCTATAGAGCAGTGGTTCCCAATCTGTGGTACGCGTACCACTAGTTGTACGCGAGGGCCTTCCAGGTGGTACGCAAACACTTTCGGGGTCATGAACAATTTTTATTTTGTTATATTTTACTTCACAAAATGTTTACTGCCTAACATAGGGTAATCTGGCAACGATTTGTAGTTAGCAAGTCTTAGTTGATTTGCGTGTTCAACTTGTACAATTATGGAAATAAAGTGATATCTGATCGAGTTTAGTTTCTCTGGAACCAGGTGGTACGCGGCGACTGTACGGGACCTCCAAGTAGTATTTGATCACAAAAAGTTTGGGAACCACTGCTATTGAGAGATAAGAGTTTATCAACTAAATCAACACCTCTCATTGTCACCTTATCCCTCTTTACAATGTCAGGACAAGTGACCTCAACTCTTGAGGTGGTGTTCCTATCAAACCTTGTTACAGGTACAGTTGAGTTAACATTTGCAAATGTTTAAACTAGATTTACTATCATATTTTCAAACCATTTCACATAGGTGATTATGGAATTATACTTCCGGTTATAAAATTCTTAAAATGTACCTCTTGCTTTCTTCTACAGAAGCGTATTAGGAAACCTATCCTTTGGGTATCCCGTCAGTCATATTGTTCTTATAGTCCCACTGTAACAAATTCCTCTATTAGCTTGCTAATCTAGTAAGAAGTGGACCAATTATCAAAGAACAGAATATGGTTAAAAAAGTTTAAATTACTTGAGTTACTGGTCATTTGAGTCTGAAACAGGGCTTATTTTTCTGTTTTTTTTTCTGAAACAGGGGAAATATTTTACAACCCTACCCTTTTGGTTTACTAGGAATGTACTGTCTCAACTGACTCATACCTTTGAAAGGTACCATCTGCTCATCAATTCATAAGTTTTGTGGAAATGCTATTTGCTTGAACTTTTGTATTGAAATATCACAATGAGACCAAAGGTCGTATTTTAAATGATTAAAATAGATAGAAATGATGCAAATAGAGAAGATAAATTATTTATCTTCTCTTATTTACATTATTTTTATCTAGGAGCGAGTTGTGAGCCAATTGTAAGTTGTTTTCGATCAGTTCAAAATAATTTTTCATACATTTCAAACGAAAAAGGATTTACTCATGTCAACTGCACTCAACTCAATACTGTATAAACTTTCCTTCCTGCGCACTTTGTACCGAAATCGAGACAAGCGTATGAGAACGCCTTTCTTTCAAATGAATATTAAGACCTAAATTCATTTCTAATGTCGATTTAAACATGCCAGAAGATATAAAAAATTTCAGCAGCACAATTCGCCTGGTCCATGAGCCCGAGAAATCGGGAAATTTGAAGCAATCAAATTTATACATTTGCGCTATGCTTGTATGCCAAAAGCTAAACACAAATGAATCGATAAAGCAACCTAGACTGAATGTGACGCTTTCCGAGCATGTACCATTGCTGCTGAGATGCCATATTCTCGTTCCAACTCTCAATGGATTATTATTGGGTTGTCCGGAAAGTTCGTTCCGATTTTTAGGGGAAAGAAAAAGGTCAATAAATATTTGTTATTACATTTCTAATCAACCAAATATGAACCATTTTGTTGCACAATACGTTTCCATGTATCCTCTAACTTGAAAATACCTTCTTCCCAAAATTGAGGTGTTTTTATGGCAAAGAATTCATCAAGGTATCGTTTTATGTTATCCAAGAATTGAAATTTTTACCATTAAGACTATTCTGCAAAGACCTGAATAGGTGGAAATCTGAAGGGGCAATATCTGGTGAATATGGAGGGTGAGGTAACACATCCCAGCCGAATTGCAGCAATTTTTGTCTGGCTCACAAAGAAGCGTGTGGTCTTGCATTAACATGTTGAAACACAACACCTTTCCTGTTGGCCAATTCTGGACGTTTTTCTTGAATTGCTGCTTTTAACTCATCCAGTTGTGAGCAGTATTTTTCAGAATTGTTTGGTTTCTTGGGAGAAGCTCATAATACAGAATTCCCTTCAATCCCACCAGACACAAAGCATAACTTTTTTAGGGTGAAGATCCGCTTTTGAGATGGCTAAGGGTGGCTCATGTCGCTTACTCCAGAATCGCTTTCTCTGAACCTTTTGGTAGATAATCCATTTCTCATCCCTGGTCGCAATTTACTTCAAAAAAAGGCACAGTTTCATTCCGTTTATTAAGCAGATCACAGATGGAAACGCGATCCAAAAGATTTCTCTCTATCACCAGCTTGGTCGACTATCACCAGCTTGGTCGACTATCACCAGCTTGGTCGACTGGTGAGCGAATCTGCTTGCGAGCGGGAAGACCCGGGTTCGAACCCCGCTGCCGACATGGTTGACGCGGCTAGAAATACGGCATGGGACTTGGATAAACAACCGAATAATTATCGAAGTAATTATCTGACCCAAGAATGGGCCAGAAGGTTCGTTCCTACAGCCTGATTCTATTCTATTCTATTCTATTCAACTCATGTGGCACCAAAACATCGTCGCAATTTGTGAACCCAAGCTTGACCAGATTCTCATGAACGGCGGATTTTGATAGGTTGAGGCTTTCTGTCAATTCTCGGGTTGTGGAATGTGGGTTATTCTAATTAATGACTTGATTTGGTCGTCATCTGTGGTGGATGGTCTGCCTGATCGTTCTTTATCAATAAGGTTACAATCTCCAGCTCGAAACTTCACGAACCACTTCTCTACAGTTCTTTCGGATACAGAATCATCACCGTAAACTGCACATATTTCTTTGGTTATTTGTGAGGCATTTTCCCTTTATGAAAAAAGAAAAGCATTAGGTGCCGAAAATGAATCTTTTTATCTTCCATTTAAAAGGGTTACAGAATTAACACAAGTCATAGGATCGTAAACCTTCTTCCATGAAAAGATACTTTAAACTATTTTCTAAATGGAAGTGTAGTCAAATCCTATTCTCTGGACTCAAACATATTCTAAAATAAGTCGAAAGATGAACTACTAAAAATCGGCACGAACTATCTGGACAACCTGTTCTGGACAACCAAATTCGTTGCACCCTTACTTGGGTGTAACGAATTTGGTACGCTGGACAGTAAAGGGTTATTAAAGTACTCAATTTAGTTCGTACTCAACTTCTGACAAAAAGTGACAACGCCTAAGTCAGGTAGGAAAAATTAAAGTACATATCCAAACAAGCAAATTTTCATCCGTCAGTTTTTGATTAAATTTATGCAATTTCTTGATTTATGTCAGGGAATGAAGGTTCTTAATACTGTATATGAAATACTGCTGCTGCCCGCTGGTGTCTTGAATAAGCATGGAAACCTCACTGAGTAGCCTTGATTAGTCAAGCTGCACACGCACAGTAAAGTAAACATAGAACTGTCCACAGTAAAGTAAAACACAGTAGGGGTAAAGTGGAGGGTTGGCATGACCCACAGTATGACGTAAGTATTTTTCAGACAGTGACGTCGACATCTTGAGGGCGCTGATTGGTCAACTGTTTTGGAAGGCGAGGCACCAGATGAAGGTGGAACGCCCTGCCACAGTACAGTAAAGAAAAGTAAGAGAACATGAGGGGGTTGGCAATGACCACCCAAACGACGGTTATCAGGCGGTGACGTCATCCATGACGCGGAATTAGACTAGGCGCTGATTGGTCAATTTTTTTCATTTTGGAGGGGCTGGATCTGAACCTTCACAGCTAAAAACTCTCAACTTTACTACCAGTACTCTCACCACACGGCTACGAGACCTACAATTCCATATGACGTTTAAACCAATTTAACACTAGAACAACAAAGTGGGCCTGGGAGGTTCAATGTCAAAATTAACAAGCCCGTCCAATATTGTATTCATGAACCTCACTTAATAATAACATTTATGGAACAAATACATATGACTTTTCTGTTACGTAGCTTGAAAGAAAAATGATTGAAAAATGACAGAATTCAACTTGGACTGAAACTCATTTCTGCGTTACTTGATCTAGAAAATTATACACTTCTCTGTAATGTGAAAACTACAATATTTTGGTTTTAAAGTATCGTATTTTCATAGCGAATATGAAGACTAATGAAGTTATCTTTGCACCTTCTATTTAGAATGAACTGAGTGCACTCAGAGCATCCTAGAGTATCTTATTCAATAGTATTATTGTGAGTATGAAAATGGAATTTCAATGGTAGAAGCGGAGCTACAAACAAATTAAAGAGAAAGATAAGATATTCCTAATAATTTTTTATGCTCATGTGCATTGTTTGTTTAATTCTATCTTTGCACTTTATTACATCTCGTAATTCTTACCTAAATTATATGTATTTATGTAGTAGTGAATGCGACACACCAGTATTAGACCATTGTTTCAAGATGTTTCCCATTGTTTTTTATTGCTTTGAAATCAGCATAAATTTGACAAAGTGACCGTTGGCCTGATTTGTGAGCCAATAAGGCCACTTGTGCGCCATGATTGGTTGATGCGTGTACGTCACTGAGACGTCACATAATTCCATGACGTTAAAATTTCGCAAATTTGCAAGCGCTTCTACTAGTCTTTACTGTACTGTGGCCCTGCCGATGAATGACAAAAAGGAAGTTTCCCATTTTGCACACGAACCTACGCTCCAGAGAAGACTAAAGGCTGTACTAGTCCTCCTAGCTATTTGGCTACGCTGTCATACAAGAAGTGTATTGGTCAAACATTTATTAATTAAATAAAAAAATTTCAAATTGGTACCTAATTTTTAACCGTTTAACCCCAGAGCCGAAATATTGACGATATTCCACTAAGAAGAAAGATAGCAGTAAATTATAATTATAATTATAGGGTGAATTATTTAGGGGTGATCTTATTTGTCTTCCACTATAGTTATACTTTAGAAAGAGTGACAGGCCAGATGTCGCTCGTTTACAATTCATTTACATCATAAGACTTTGTTTTCCTACTGATGCAACATTGTATTATTAGAGTATTGAATTTTTCAAGATTTCTACAAATTAATTAACTCAACCATTAATCAGCTTGACAAAAACATTACATTCATATGTTTAATAGACAAGTGGAAGAAGATACTAACTAAAAACAATTTTGCACACAACAAGCTACTAATTTATGACTTGTTAAAATGCTGGACACATATTTCGGCGGCGTTTTTTATGATCTCGAAATGACTTTTGAACTTAAATTTTGATGGTAGCTTCCAAATGCAGCAATCCATTCTAAAATTAATTTTACGGGAAAATAGAATGCGAAATCTCAAAGTCGTGTTTGTTATTATATGAACAATTTTAGTTGGAACATTTTGTAGAAGGTTGAATAGGCGTTCTCATCAAAACAAAACAATAAACCGTGCATACAAATTATCTTTCTCACGACATCATGACTCATCCGTCGCTCGCGTGCTATGATTGGATGTCTTTTAGGCAAGTCACTGACACGTCACGGCTTTTCATGACGTCCGTGTTTCTCTAATTTTTCATGCCAGTACTATGTTTACTTTACTGTGGTCTCTTCCGTCAAATTTATGCTGATTTCAAAGCCATAAAAAACAATGGGAAACATCTTGAAACAATTGTCTAATGCTGGTCGGCGCATTTGCTACTACATACATACATATAATTTAGATAAGAATTACGAGATGTAATAAAGCGCAACAATAGATTAAGTTGTTACAAAAATAATGGCTGCTCGAAGATCTGGGGTTTGAAAAGTAATTTTAATACAACTTTTTTAGTTTATTTTCGATGAACCTTGGTATGCATAACAATTATTGTGTGCTCATTAATATTTTGTAACTTCTTTTCAGACAGAACATAATTTTGAGGGATAGAATCTCTACATGATGAACATGACAAAACATGACCTTCGCCTACTTATGTTGCACGAGTTCAAACTTGGGCACAACGCCTCCGAAGCTTCTGCCAATATCAACCGAGCATGGGGAGAAGAGTCCACAAGGGATTGGACAGTACGAAGGTGGTTCGGAAAATTCCGGAGTGGTGATGAGAGCCTTAAAGATGAAGAGGGTAGAGGACGTTTGGGTAGTCTCGAGAACGAGCAATTGCATGCGGTTGTTGAGCAAAATCCACGTCAAAGTGTTAGAGAAATGTCTCAGACACTTGGTGTCAGCATTGCAACAGTCTCGCGCCATTTGAAGATTATTGGAAAGGGGAAAAAGCTCGATAAATGGGTTCCTTATGAGCTCAATGAGAATCAAAAGCTTAGGCGTTTTGAAGTGTGCTCGATGCTCTCTCTGCGCAACACCAACGATCCCTTTCTTGACCGAATTGTCACTTGTGACGAAAAGTGGGTCCTTTATGATAACCGTAAACGATCAGGTCAATGGCTCGATCGTGATGAGCCCCCAAACATTTCCCAAAGCCAATGTTGCACCAGAAAAAGATTATGGTGACTGTCTGGTGGTCTGCAATAGGTGTTATTCACTACAGTTTATTGGGAGTCAATGAGACCATTAATGCAGAGAGATACTGCAATGATCTCGCTGTTATGCATGCTCGATTGAACGAAAAGAGATCGGCATTAGTGAATAGACGTGGTCTAATTCTTCTCCACGATAACGCGCGACCACATGTTGCAAGAATGACCGTCCAGAAACTCACAGAACTGGGATACGAGACTTTACCACATCCTCCATATTCTCCAGATCTCTCACCTACTGATTATCATTTATTCAAGCACTTAAGCACATTTTTGGATGGTAAAACTTTTAGGTCTAAACAAGAGGTGGAAACGACCTTCAAAGATTTTGTTGCATCACAGCCATTAACTTTTTATCAACAAGGGATAAATAATCTCGTAGTCCGATGACAGAGATGCATAGCTGCTCAGAGTTCATATTTTGACTAAGTTTAACATCTCTATTGTTCATTTATCAAGGATTAAATGCATTCTTCTGAAATCGGCCATTTTTTTGTAACAACCTAAGAATTAAACAAACATTGCACATTAGCATAAAAAATAATAAGAATATCTTATTTTTCTCATTAATTTTCTTGTAGCTCCGCTTCTACCATTGAAATTCCATTTTCACACTCACAATGATACTATTGAATAAGATTCTCTGGGATGTTTTGAGTGCACTCAGTTCATAAATAATAGAAGATACAAAAAATAACTTCATTAGTCTTGATATTCGTTATGAGAATACGAAAAAGTAAAACCAAAAATTTATAATCTTCATATTACAGAGAAGTGGATAATTTTCCGTATCGAGTAACGCAGAAAGGAGTTTCAGTCCATCAACTTGAATTCCATGTCACTTTCCAATTATTTTTCTTTCAAACTACGTAACAGAAAAGTCATATATGTGTTCTATTAATTTATTATTAAGTGAGGTTTATGAATGCAGTATTAGACGGGCTTGTTAATTTTGACCCTGGACTTCTCAGGTCCACTTCGTTGTTCTGGGGTCAAAATAATTTTAACGTTCTTAATCATAGTACTTCTCTTGGCTGAGTGGTCTAAGGCCTGTGTGCTAGGAATCGATTTTTAAGCGGCATAGGTTCGAGTCAAGGACTACTGTAAACAGGACGTGCACCGCCATGTAGCTGACTCTGGTAGCTGAGGCCAGTTCACTGAGCTCAGTTATCCCCCATCTGTCACAGTGTGAACATTGTCGTACTCTGTCGCTCGGTTTGAATAGGACATTGTTGTTTGTTTCAAGGCACATTGCTGCATTTCTAAGTGGATACTGTTTGTTTACAAAGTTTATTGATAATTATATGTATTAACAATGCCAAACAAGTGTGGGATGTGAACTGTCGGGGTAATTACAATAAGGAGAACAGGTGCCGCTTGTTTCGCCTGCCTAAAGAGCAGTCTGAGAGACAGAAGTGGCTTGATGTTCTTCCACCTCGTGAAAACTTTGTTGTTATTTCAGACAAGTTTTTCATTTGTGAGATACACTGGGGCGCTGACCTACCTTTGATCAAATTACGTGAGGGTTCTATGCAACCTGGAATCCCTCTCAGTATCTTCAATGTCCTTGCTTCATGTCTGCTATCTCCAAAACCTGCACCTCGCCCGGTGATAGTGGAAGACCAACAACTGAGGTATTTTCTTCAGAAGGATAAGATTACTTCATTTGATGCTTTCAAACCTGAACGTAACCTGCAGAAGCAGTACAAGAACTTGATTATTTCAAAATCGAAAGAAAGGAAGGCTTGTGTGTTTGTTCATGACCAACAACTTCAGTGAATGCAGCTTGTCTGTGATTGTCGAAAACAAGCTCACTTTGTGTTCCCCACTAACGCTCAGTGCTTTCAAGAACGGCATTAGTACCACAGTTTAAGACACTTCATTCCAACAATGGTCTGAGATCGTATACTCAATTCGACGAAACTGTGCGCTTGGCAATGAACTATGACATCCCGTTTGACAAAACGATCCAAAATGATGTCACTCTTCTTCAAGCTCACACATCAGCCTGTGTTGACACCGAGAAGCAGAAAAAGTTGGTATTTTTGACACGTCAGTTGGAAATTTCATCACAGAAGTAGTTTTCCATGAATGATTATTGTTTTGCTCTTCAATCATACCCAAAGTGTAATTATAAACAGCTCAGAGACTTTTTAGCGCTGCCATGCGAACGTAAGCTGCAGTACATCACTTCATCTATTGATAAGAACCAGGTGCTGAGGGAAACATTTGATAAAGTCCAGACACTGCAGCGGAAGAATGTGTTTCTCTTGGTAGATGAAGTACAGATTCGCCAAACTGTTTCATTTTCTGGTGGGGTGCTGAGTGGCATGTCCGAGAACAACCAAGACTGCAAGGCCACTTCTATGCTGTGTGTCATGATGAAGTCGCTGCACAAAAGACCCAGTTTGATGATTTCTATGACACCTTTCCACAAGCTGACGGCAGCATACCAGCTTGAGCGTGTGAAGGAGGCTGCAGCTGCTGTTGTGAGGGCAGGTGGACGTATCATCGGGTCTATCACAGACAACCACCAGGTGAACCAGCAGTATTGTAAGCTGTTTGATAGGCTGGGTGATTGCAGTGCCACAGCCAAGCATCCTCTTGACAACGAGCGTGTCTGGTTTCTCCTTTTTGACACAGTACTACATCTGCTAAAGTGCATCCGCAACAACTGGATCAGTGAGAAGGGCCAGATCAGTATTGACATTGAAACAATGGCATCATTTGCAGGCGTCAAGGAACTGCACGAGTCAGAAAAAGGCAGTATTCTGACGACTATTACACTCACTCAATTTGCTGTCAATCCCTCACAACTTCAACTAAAAAATGTGCAAAATGTCTTGAAGGTTTTCGATGACAAGGTTGTGGCTTCAGTAAAGCTCAAAGGATGCTGTGACACTGCCAAGTTCAACCAAATCATCCTCAACTGGTGGAATGTAGTGAACGGATGGCTGTCTTATCGCTGCAGTTTGATAGGTTTTTGCTTCTATGTCGGTTTGTTTATTTGCGTGAATGTTTGTATGTTTGGTTGTTTGCATTAGAAAAGGTTTGACTATAATCTATTTTATAAAGTCTAAAACTGCAGCAACTTGGTTTTCTGTAAAGTGGCCACTAAGCTCATAAAATAATACATGTTAAGTCCGGCTAAAATTGATATTTCAAAGCATTACAGTGCTTTAAACGATTTAAAATTCAATGTAAAACCTTATTATCCAGTCTATTGCTTGAAAGAAGTAATTTTTGATCAATTTGTCCAATAGAAAATGTTATGTTACTAAGAATGCAATGGTGTCATGAGATTTATGATATATGCATAAGGTTTCATGTATCGGGGCGATGTGTAAAGCATGGGTTTTCATGTATCGGGGCGATGTGTAAAATGTATGTATCGACAGCTACGTTAGATGTGTGGGACTACAGGATGCAGTCGGTACAGCTGCGTAAGCAAACGCTTAACGGTCGGTCAGCAAAGCTCGAGAAATATGCTGAGCTCCACAAGACTTTGACTCATAGGCACAACAGAGCGGTTGAGGTAGGGATATTGAGACGCTGCGACAGAAAGTAGAAATGAATAACGAAAAAAAGGGTAAGATTGTATAAGAAGGCCATGAAGCGAAAGATAAGGGGACTCGCGAACGAGATCTCATCGACGATGTAGGGTGTTGGGAACACACATCTAAGTCTAGGCCCCTAGGGCATATGGGAAATAATGGGGGCACCGTGATAAGAGGAAAAATTAGCGGCTTCTTTAAGGTGTTATATCACGAGTGTTAACATTGTAACCCATTGTCAACAGCGAATCTCCAGCATAAGGGCAAGTTTAATATTATCATTTTCTATGTGATTGAGGTTAGCGGTAGGGTAAATTTCGCAAATTGATTTGAACGCCATTTGATTAATTTGTTCCGTACGCACATTTAATTATTCAACTATTAAGTAAGCAATTAATCCATTAATACTGCACTGCTTAATAGGATATCATTTTGTGGGTTATATGCCAAAATGTGGTAGATGACTCACATTTCCCATCTCGTGAACTTACAATAGCATGTATTAAATCTTTTGTGTGTCTCATTACCCTCATCTTGCCATTGAAAAGAAGTACTGGGAATATCTTTTGACATATCATGTATTCAGAGGATTAGAGTCCCTCTAGTGCGGTTACGTGTGTATGTTGTTGCATTTAATTAATTGTGTTAATTACAAGTATTAATTGAAATATGGTAGTAGGACAGCATGCAGAAGACCCATGTATTGAACCAGGATTACGTAAATGATGAGAGAGAAAAGAACTCATCAACAATCAATCATCATGCAATTGACAGTAGGTAGATAAACTTTTACCTTTTATATGCATTAAATCAATCACTAATAAATAAATTAGACCATGTCATTATATTCACCCGAAAGCATTAACACGTACCGCCACACAATGGCCTCCGCTAGCGTAGTCCACTATATGGCCGTGCACGTCCTGTTTATACTAGTCCTTGGTTCGAGTCTATCCGTTAGAATTTTTTGTGTCATTCATCGGCATCTGGGGTCCTACCTCCCAAAAAATTGACCAATCAGCGCCTGGCGCCTGTCGGGATTGCAACGTCACCGCCTGAAAATCGTGACGTTGATATGTCGGAGGGGTGCCCACTGCTATCCCCCGCATGTGCTCCTACTATGGTTTGCTTTACTGTGGTTTAGATACTCACACGCCACGATGACCTCATGCAGTGTCCAAATGACGCCGGCATTGCACATTTCAGACCCGTAATTATTTTTGCGCACTGTGAGCACTGCCCAAAAATGCTAGGGCCATTTTCAGTAAGAAGTCAAAATTTCGGGTAACTTTAGGGAATTACATTTCAAGTTGCATCAATTGTGAAATTCTACCATCTTTATGCATTAGATATATTCGTTACTCAATGACTGATGTCTAATCTAGTAAGAGCTAGAGGGGCAAATCCATTATGAGTTAAGATACCGTGGAATAAATTAGAAAAAATAGCCATTGTGTATGCCGATGGGCGGTGATCGCTTTCTAATGAGAGTGCTGGCACGTGAGAGGCTTAGTTGGAAATGGCTAGTAGTCGTTCGAAAAGAAGCCTGGTCCGTGTTTTGCATTATAAACACAATTATTAACGACAGGAGAATGTTCATGAATTCATATACAAAGGAAGTCAAAAAGAAAACGTTAGAATGGAATCCCTGCTAGCAATCCGGCGTAGATCACAGCACAGAATAGGATGACAATCAAATGAAAAATTGTTTTCAGCTCGAGGTTTACAAGATGAAAGAATTTTCTCACAATTTGTCGTAGAGATGACAATAAAGTTTTACATGAGGTGAAACAAGGGGAACTGCTGAACTCGAGATCAGTCTTTAATAAATGTTCATTCACATTGAACCTGGAATGCCTGCCTTTGATAGTGTCCTTTGAATGACTTTACCAGCCGTTAACGTGAATGTGAGAAATTAGAAGGTCCTGAGTAAAACCGGCAGCAAATAAGTAAGGTAGTACTAACTCATGTTACACAAACTTAAACTTATTAAACTTGTACTCAAAGAATTCTTTGGTCTCTGTGGCTGATCATAGTTCTGCCATGAACGTAACAAATTTCTGCTTGATTACAGCAAACTGTTTTAGGCATGGCTGATATTTGTACACGCCTAAAAGTTTAATAAATATTACTAATGAACGCTATCAACGTAAGTAATTTTCTCGGCATCAAGTCACCAAATCACTGCAGTTATGCTCAGATAACACTGCTCAATAGTGAAAATGTTTGAGGCTCAAAATTAGAGTACCTATTCTTATGCATTTTCGCCTGCTAAATTAAAAAGTTGCGATAAAAATTACGAATTAGCTTTTGCTTCGGAAATACAGTGATGTCTCATTTTTTAAAGCCTTCATTTTTAGTATGGGTGAAATTTTGTTTTTGAGAGTTGTTTTACCTCTCAACTGACATAATAGAACGTTTCTCAAAATTTTGCAGGTTATAAACATAATAACTGTCGCTACGACTGTGAGTTTCATCTTGCTTATTGTTTTCTTTTTCAGAATATCTGATTTTAGAGTGATCTTGAAGTGCAAATTTGTTAGATCAAAATGTTACGAAAATGTACTAATTTAGGGAATAGCTTTTGTTACATATGTGGTGGAACAACATCTTCGTCAGAGATATGCAATCTGACACCTCATGTGAAAACTGCCTATCGGTATTATTTTAGTGTGAAGGTTGGTACCCAGGATGAGTCATGGAATCCACATTTATATTGTATATATTGTCCAGTTATACTACGAGAATAGCTGAAAATAAAAAAAAACGATCTTTCTCTTTGGCTATGCCTATGGTTTGACAGGAGCCTACAAACCATACAGATGGCTGCTACTTTTGTGGGACTCCACCTGTAAAGGTAGGATTGTCAATGAAGAGAAAAAAAGAAGAACATTGCAATACTCAGACCATACATCTGTTACTCATTCTACATTCAGATAGTTTACAGTTCCTACTTCACCTCAACAATATGAGCTTTAAGTAGAAAATGAAGACAGTGTGGAAGAAAAACCCAAGAAGCCTTCCACATCCTATGACTGAGATTTTGAGGAAAAATATTATTCACCATACTGACCGAGTCAAGCAGAATTGAGTGATCTCATTCACAACCTTGACTTGTCTAAGGAGAAGGGTCAAAACTACCGCAATGGAACCTTCTCCAACTTGATATCATCGTTTCACAGTAAAAAGAACGTCAGACGGATCTGTTTCCTTTTTTGGGAAGAAAAATTCTTACTGTTTACTGAGATGTTGATGGCTTGATGAAATGTTTCATTTTAAGCCATAATCCAACTAAATAGAGGCTAGTCATAGACTTCTCTAAACTTAGTTTGAAAGTTGTATTACTTCACAACGGTAACCGTCTTCCCTCTATTTTTGGTGGTGGTGATGCTGTTTACATGAAGGAGATTTACACAAACATGACAACCTTCCTCGACTCAACCAAATATGCTGAACACAAGTGGAAAATCTTTGGCCGTTTCAGAGTAATGGCTGTACTTTTTAACAATGCAACTAGGGCACACTAAGTACTGCTACTTTTTGTGTATGTGGGACAATAGGTATAGGAAAGCACATTACACTCAATCAAACTGGCCTACAAAAAAATCTTGATTTTAGCGAAAAAAATGTCGTTGCTGTGCCATGATTCTCTTCACATCGAATCAACTGCCAGGTATTCAACCATCAATGTAAAACTCAAAATATAACTGCCATTTTAGAAATTTAAAATTTACTTCAATGTTGTAGGCATATTTAATTAAAATGTAACGTTTTTTCCAAATCCGTTGCAACAAAATACTTCCACTTATTTTATATCACAGAAACTAGAGCTAATGAAAACTTTTCTTTATCACATTCATTTTTTCTCACATCAAAATTAGCAAGATTTGATTTTTGAAGCTTAGGAAGTATTCAAAAAATTATGTTTTATTATCCTGTGTAATACTCGTTTTTTAGGTTCTTCTACAAAATTTCGTTACACATGCTCCAGAGATGACCGTACTTACGCAACAGGACAGCAGCATCTCCCAAAGCAAAATGAGCTTTGCAATCAGTAACCATACTTTGACTGCACATCACTAAGCTCCCACAATAACTAAATAATTTCTTAAATACAGTCAAAACGAGCAGCGCTTACAGATAAACTGATGATTAGTCGTAGCGACTTACAATTCTATGAGCACTATTCTCTATGAACATCGTTTCTAAGACCTTTCCTTAGCATTATCTAAAGTGTTCTAAATTTCATGTTGAAACAAAAATGTATGTCTGACTGGTATGTGATTTAAGTAGTTCTGAAGATCTACTATTAAACATAAAGTCACGTCGTGAAGCACAGGTATGTGTTACAGGGACTTCCTACAAATGACTGTGACTGTGTTCGTATGTTTTTGATGATATCTATTCAATCAAATGAGAACTGAGCCCAGGGAAAAAATAAATTTGAAGCCTTTTAGATCTGAGGATAATAAATACAACATGATTCGCAGTATTTCATCGTGTTAATATTGAATTCAAGGACTCGCTAAAGAAACAAAATGCAAATTTTTCAAATGTTGCTCTTAAAGAATACACAATTTTTAAGCCCTCTCACAAATATGATTGACTTACAGAGATACTACCTGGGGGTTATATATTTTCATGTAACAATTTGAAAAATGGTTAATGAATGTACGAGTACGTTTTACAAATTCTGGAACATGTGTTGGGGGACAGGATAAAGTTAATAATTGGTTTCTAGCATGTAAGGGGTTGAGGTTCAGGTAAGAAACTCCACTCCAGCAGTACACGCAATGATGGTAGGGAATCAATTTATGTTGAATATAATACAGTGAGTAGCAGTAAATACCTGCTGTATAAGATAATTTTCAAAGCACCGTTAGAAGAACTGCGGGAGAATTTACTTCGATCACTAACTGAATTTGAACAATTGTTCACAAGAAAATAGTTAAAACTAAACAGAGCAGTTGTGTTAATTCAGGTTAGGCATCCGAGGGAAGAATGATTGCGGGGTTAAATGAAGTGGCATAGAGCGAAAAGGATATTTCAAAGCCGTTGGGTTGGACCTCGCGGTGATTAAGAAGAGTCTTCAATTCCTGAGTGATCTCGTGCTAAGCTGTGAACAGGGATATTTAAACAACGAGGGTTAGATACGTGTACACAAAGATAGGTAGTTGTAATCAAATAGTTGCTTGCGTAGCTGCAATGAGTTAGATTTCCTAGTTTGAAATCGGCAAGAGATTACTGGGAAAAGAAGAAATTTATCAAATATGAAGCGTATGTGGGTGGTTGGAATGTCAGGCATTGAGAAAATGGGGAATGAATCCTGTTGGGGAAAGAGTTATTAGATATTTGATAGAAAGCGCAACAGTGTTGTGTGTTTTTGGATGCACAGAAACTATGGACGTATGATACCGTAAGAGTGATAGAGTCTAAAGCGAGTGATAGGTACATCGGAAGTATATTTGAATGGACTAATTACTGCAGGAGGGGTTTGCAATGCGAGAGATATAGTGACGGTAGAGTTTACATAAGAGACCAAAACAATGGCGAAAATTAGAATTCAAAGACCAGCCTCATCAGCCCTTGTGGGAGGCATGTAGAAATGTGCCTTAATAAGAGTAGTCAACTTCTCAAGCTCTTTTACTGATGGTTGTATAGAGTCATCTCACCCAATCAGTAAAGCCCTTTTGTTGAGGATTGCTTAGAAATCCCTCACGCAATCTGTAACGCCCTTTTTCTGAGGGTTCTATACGAGAAGAGTTCCCTCACCCAATCTGTAAAGCCGTTTTGTGTGGGTTACATACTGAGTCCTCTCACCCATTATGTAAGGCCTTTTTGTTGAGGATTGCATGCCTTTCACTCAGCTGATCTTGCTTGTCCCTGAGGGTTCCATATCGACTTGTATATGATTTCAACTTGTGTGTAAAATCATGACAAAGATACCTCTTCCAGACCAAATAACAAAGGCATCTTTTCTAGTTCTACTCCAAATCAAGGTTGATCAAAAATAATAGGAGCATAACTCATGTGTTACCTGATAAACATCACTTGTTTTCTTTCGCAGTTGCTGTCCGGAAAGGCCTTCATTAAAGTTGATTCAGTACAGTTCACGAGAACCTAAATTTTTGAGGAATCTCACAAACTCGTATTTATTAAGTGGTTGCAGATTAAGCAGTTGAAACTTTATATCACAGGCGTTATGAAGTAAATCGTCACAACAAATTTTGAGTCTAAAGACCAAGAATCTTGAAAAAATTAATTTTTATTCATAGGTTCATAGTTATCACTAAACTATGATACTGTCATTAACTGAAACTCTGTAGCGGATCTCTAAACATCCTTATAAAAGATTAAAAGTAGGGAATAGTGATCTTTTCAAATACTTTCACTGTCGGAATCGTTTCTTACAAAGTGATTTACGTAAATAGGTAAAATTCATTTATTTAGTGCAAAAATTACTTAGTTTTCTTAGGTAAACAAAGTATGAGTTGAACGTCCATCGGAACTAAACTCCCAGAAGTTGGGGTCGCTGTGAAATTAACGTTACGCTGCGACTTTCACTGAGTGAAATGATTTGCAGAACTTCATAATTCATAATTAGCCATTATAACAAATCACAATTACCTTACATGGAACAACATTGTTATAAGTCCTTACAAATTACTTTCGAGAAAACCTCTACGTTGTTAAATCTGGCACCAAGCCTACGCTGCGCAGCTGAAAGTAAAGGTTCACGCTTCTCCCATCGTCCACATGGTGAAGCCAAAACAAGAATACACTCACGATCATCGATTAGAAAAATCAACGAAATGATCTTATTTGTTTATGTGTTTTGATCAAAATTCGTCCCGCTTTTTTATCGTTCTGTCAGAACTTCATTGAAATCTATGTTTCAAGCTATTTTTTTGGGTTATACTTTTGAAGATAAACAAGCCATATCATTATGCTACAGAAACATTCTGTTGCGTCAAGTAGTTGTGTACGATGGAACATATAAAGTAAATCAAAACATTTATGTTCAATTAAAATGAAGGGATAGATACACAGTAAGAATATTCAAATTATCACTGCAGTTCTTGTGGACTTGTCTAAATATGTAGACATTAAATAATTCAACATCAAATACTATTATGGTAGCTACGTACACTGAACAGTTAAGATTATGCACTTTCCTGAAAGAAATATCTCAATTAGTATTCCTACTGCTATTCCTTTATCTAACACAACGCGAGCGAAGCAGCAGTGCACACTTCAGCTTACAACTAGGAAAAGGCGATATTTCACGATGAATTCGATGGTCCCGAAACCTCTTGCACAAAAAGTCCTCTTCACAGTTGTGTGAGGCGTCCCTCTGAAGGCGTTGTTAGATGCCTCCTTCGCTGCTCAAGATTTTAGCACTTTCGATGGGCTCATCGCCATCCTGCGAAAATTTGAACAGTCGTTCATTATCGTTCTTTAAAGCATAATATTTTCATAATTAGAGAAATTTGTGATGATAAAGAAATTAAAATTGTCTTCAACTGAAATAGGGAGTGCCTGTAAACGCAAGTATTCTAGTCAGTGCTCTTCGTATAAAAATACTATACAATAAATAAATGTGAAAGTGCAAACATTTGTCAAGTACGGAACAGCAAAAAAATACATTTCTTAAATTTTACTCAGCACACACAGAATATATAACTAATTACTGGATCATGGCTATGAGACAGCTACGAAGATTAACGGTTGCATGGCACATGGGAAATGGATTGGCTGTGTCGTACTCATGAATGCGGACATGTGTATGAAAATGATGAACTCAACAATGAAATAAAAAATCTTTCACTGTCATAGAATTTGAATTTTCCACATGAAAACTCTGCGAAAAAATAATATTACTCACTTCCCTAATAGGAGAATCTGTAAGAGAAGCAAGTTTTGAAGAAAAAATAATCACTGCCTTCGAAACGAGTCACTTAGATGTCACCCTTTTAGACTCGCACGTCACATGCTGCTTGTTTTTTCTGCTTATGAGTACATTGAATTTCAACACGAACGGAAAACGATGTTTTCAGTTTCACATTACCACTGAAATTGCTTGTGCATGCACAAAAGGGAAGGTTCACTTTCATCGAGAAGTAATTTACAAAGTCACTTTTGTTTGTAAACCTAATTTGAAAGTTTTAACATAACAATTTAATGCTCATGAAATTTCAACACTTTTTACACTAATTACAAGTCCTTCATTCGGTCTTGTTTAAGCACTTCATATTCTTCTTCGAACTTTTTTCTGAGATCATACTGTCTGCGCTCGTATTGGGCTGATTGTTGGGGTGTCACAATCGTTGAAGCCTCGGAGGAGAGGGTGGAGTGCGAGAGGATTGAGTCGGTGTCTTGGTGATGGTCAGAGTCCGCAGTTTGCCTGTGATGCCTCATAGAGGCAAGCGGCGGCAAAGTCGAGGTGTCGCTGTGAGGCCGTTGCAGCTCACGCTCTTCGTCTTGGATGAGCTGGTCAGAGTGGGGCGTGACAAGGGCTCATTTGTTAGAGCTGAACTAGCAGTGAAGTAACTTGGCTAGAGCTAACCAAAAATAAGATCGAAACAAGGTACGTATTTCTGACGAAGAGATGAAATGTGCAGCAAATTATATAGCGTTAATTATCATGAAATAATTTGTGACACTTAGGTAACACCACTTAAAATGATATAGTTAAGTCAAGTTCAACATTGAAGGTAAGTTGTTTCTTCATACAACCTTGCTTTAACCGTCAAATAACATCAGTTATTATAGCTGATATAATGTAAAACACGTTACAATACTGTGCAATGTACTAACCAATAAAAATATACACAAGTACTATAGATTAAATGTTTAATGAAAAACAATATTAAAACAATATTATAACTACTAAAATTATAAAATATTTCTGAAGTGGAATTGATGGAAATTAAAATCAATTTCAAACATACAATAGATGCTTCTATCTATTTCGTGATGTTAACAAACATAACGAGTCAAAATTATGTGCAATACATTGTAACACCACATTGCGTGTTCCACATTCATGTAATATTATACCCACCGTCAAAATTTCAGCGAGAAGTAAATTTCACACTCTTATATTTCGAGCTGACGTACCGCTTTACAAGCTGATATTATTGTGAGCAATGTATGTATATATTCTTAAGTTTTTCAGATTGATTTTACATACTAAAGTGTCTTAGGGTCCATATCTCATCTATATAAGAAAATTTTGAGTCCATAAGCCTAAATAATAACACCCCTTTGAAAATATCCTTTTGCTGGAGAGCAATGATGAATGATACTCATTGATTCTCTCAATCACTCACATCTACACTGCATCTTGGACAACATTTTATTTCGCTAATCAATCAAAAAACTGGATTTCAACCTCAAGTCACCACCAAATTTTTAACTAGACACTTTTTATTCAACAGCGTCTGAATGTTTGTAAGAAGTTCATTTACTTCTTACACACCTATACCTTTCACTACGCAGCTCGCTTAGTTCAGTGCCTCATATGTTGTAAATGAAAGCTTAGTACAGGGTGGGCCAGAAAAGATGCCCCATAAAAGAACTTTTATAGCTCAAAAACTAATTGGGATAGAACATAAAGCTCTATGTCAAAACATTGATTAACTTTGAATTTTACTTAAAAATAATATTTGAGTGTGGAAAACAATCGCTGTTAAGTGACACCCGTTTTGGCGACAGCACATTTCTGACCTTTTTTAAAAAATTTTGTAACCTTCGTTAATGTGTTTTCGTTAATTTGCCTGATTTCCTCATGGATGATTCTTTTTAATTGAGAAATTGTGGTAGGTTTATTGATGTAAACTTTTTCCTTAAGGTACCCCATCGATAAAAGTCGGGCATGGTTAGGTCTGGGAATCTAGGCGGCCAGTTAACATTGCCATGCCGAGGGATAAATTTTTGCGGAAACAAGCGATTTAAAAGAATTATTGTTTCTCTCGCAATGTGACTAGTGGCGCCATCTTGTTGATACCAAATGTTTCTCATATGTCTTGCTTCAAGTCGAGGTTCAAGGAAAGTACTGACCATATTTCGATTTTTTTCTCCAGTGGCGGTCACAGCATTACCCATTTCATTTTCGAAAAAATATGGCTCAACGATTTCATCAGCCATCACACCACTCCAGACAGTAACTCTCTGCGAATGAAAAGGCTTTTCAACAAATTGTTTAGGTTGTTCCTGCGCCCAGATATAACAATTTTGTTTGTTCACATATCCTGAGAGATGAAAATGGGCCTCGTCGCTCATTATTAAATTTTTAAGGACGTCAGTGTTATCTGTTATGATATTCAACATTTCACATGGAAATTGCAGCCTTGATGCATAGTCTGTATCATTTAATTGTTGAGTTAGTTGTAATTTGTAAGGAAATAATTTACGATCTTTTTTCAAAATTCTTCTCAACGATGATCCACTGATGTTCAGTTGTGTTGAACATTTTCTCATCAAGACCGTACCATCCACATGAAGACTTAGCGACACTCTATCAATGTTTATTTCATTTCGAATAGGGTGGTTTCGACCAGGTGGTTTATTGTTAGATAACAAACCAGTGCCTTCAAATGTTCTCATCCATCTTCTCAGTGTTTTACGATCAGCTTGAAGATCCATTCCAAAAGTAACTGTGACAGCTCTCCGTGTTTCTTCAGAAGCCATTGCGAACAAATAGGGTCTAGTATCCTTGTACTGTTAACCTATATGCGGTTGCGTATCTAGGCTACATAATTAAATGTTATTTATAAATAGAATTCATAAATCTGACATGAAGTTTCATGTTCTATCCCAAATAGCGTTTGAATAAAAGTTCTTTAATGGGGCTTCCTTTCTGGTCCACTCTATATTTCCTTGTGACAGTATTTCCTGATGATCAATAGATTGTGTGGGGTAAAATTCTTTTCGTTCATTAACTCAATTATAAATTCTAATTCGCTAATTAGTAGAACTGAAATCTGTTCGGAACCAAAGAATAGATCAAATTAAATTTGGGGTTTAATGGATGGAAATTTTATTAATTGTGGATCACTCGATTAAAATTAGAATAGGTCTCATGAAGAATATTCCCTGACCTTCCTTATTCAATCCAGTATACCCTCGTATTAATTTCATACCCTCAGATATTCTGCTACACACATTTTTGTAACCAACAGTACATGGATGAGAAGTAAGAAACACAACACGAGTAAATGCAGCCATAACCTACTGCATTGGAACAGATTCAAAGTTTTTAAGAAGTAGTGAAGAGCACTGAGAAATCCTCTCTTATCATTGTTTATTGGTATGATCACAAGCTAAATTGGGATTTTTTGGCTATAGAAAAGGCCCATTTATAAAACATAGTTATAGCATTATCAAAAGTACTACAGGGTCTTACTTATTTCTCTACATATTTGACAAACCGGTTGAGACATTTGTTATATAGTATCACAAACTCATCAGTCCCTTTTTCGAATAAGTTAGCCGCCATTGAGGCGAGATACGTCTTGACAACATTTTGAAGTTAGAGCACACAGCTTCCGGTATCCAAGGTCTCGTACGATTGTGTACAAAGCAGACCTGGAAACTTCTGGAAGTTCTTCAGAACGTTCACTGACTGTCAACCTTCATTTGGTGTTGAGTACTTCATCAACACGCTGAACGAGGCCTAAAGTAGCGAGAGACTTGCGTCTTTGCCCACCTTCTCTACAGACGTCGGTTCGCCTTTCTTTCAATTTTCTACATCATTCCCGTACACTACCCTCATTCATAAAATTGTCACTGTACACGTTGTTCATTCTCCGATGGATTTCAGCTGCACCACGTCCTTCTTCTTGCAGAAAACAAATTACACTTTGTAACTCATGTTTGTCGGGAGCATAGATCGTCGCGGCTATGTTCAATCGCCCGTACCTCGTGCAATCGGGCTGTATCCGTTTTGGCGATTATGTGGAGGAATAAGTAAGACCCTGCGGTGAATTTGGTAGCAAAATTATGCTGTGCAAATTTGCCTTTTTCATGGCCCATCGGAGATTGAAAATACCACAGTCGTTTGTCTGTAAAATTTGAGGCAAACTGAATAATTATCATCATGCACTAAATAGTAGACATGTAAAATAAATTATCGATAACACGGCGAATCGTCACTTGGTGAAACAAAATTAATGTGCCCAAGGTTCATCCACTTGTTATATTTTATTGAGATTGAAAAATGCATCGTGTTACTTTTAATTGTTATTTTACTACTCATCGGGAAAAATTACTTGGGTTGTAAATATTTATTTATTTATACATTTTTCATGTGTAACAATTTCTCTCGCCAGATACAGTAGTGTTTTACTTTCTATGTTCACGGCGAAGTATAACACAAATTCCTTGGCAGTCGTTTGAATCTTACTGGGTGTAGAGACGCACTCAACAAAGTTGTTTTGAGGTAGTTACGATTTACCTTTATTTCGTGTGACCCCGGAGAAACTTTGAGGAATTTGTTCAATATGTATGCTGAAACCTCAAGATGACAAACAACGCCTTCAAAATCTGTTAGAACGCATCACGAGCGAAATCTACGTTAGTTCTAGTTAGCTGCCACTGAAGTACTATCCCATTCAAACATTTACACCACAGGCGTTTCCAGATCAGAGAACACTAACGTTCAGTCTCTTTTGAACACATGTATTAAATAATGTATGCCTATTCCATAATTAAGATGATTTTTTTTTCAACAAAGTTGACACAGAAATAGAAAAATTAGCGTAATATTTATGAAAAAATCTTATTTGGCTACAGAATTATAAGGACTTATATATTTTAAAGATTCACGTAATGTATGATTATAAAACTACTGCAGAAATAGAAAAATATAAGAAAACATGTTTAAGGGATTCAATGAAATAGTATTCAACAATAGCCTTCGTACGTAGTTGAATGAGGCAGCGCTGAACGAGCGACAAACAAGCGTTGAAGGGAGGAATGTTCGAGAAATGAACAAGTATGAGAAATATAGTGGAGACGTGTCCATGCAAAATTAGAAAAGATGCCATTCGGGGAATTTGGGAATTCAGTCTTCGTTGTATATTTACAGGCTAAGGAATGTGGACTAGGTTACAAAAAACTTCTAATCTGCTACTTAAAGGAAAAATCTATTTTCTTTAAATAAATGAGATACATGTCTAGGTGACAAAGTTATCTTTGTAGGTAGCATTTCGAGGTATAATTAAACACTCATTTTTAGGCTTTTAGAGAACACTGTTCTCCTTTGATCGGGGTGTAACTGGCAATAATAATAACATAAGTGATTTAGATATTTCTTGGAAGTGGAACTTCACGTGGGCTTGATATTTTTAATGTTTATTCAAGATTCTAGAGGGCAGCTGCTGAATGAAAAGTAACGAACAAAAATACGCGCACCCCTTACAAATATTGTTGTATCATATGTTTAAGAGCTGTAATTTATTTTAGTTTATTTTCAAGTGGGAAATTAATTCACATAGAAAATATTGCACTTGATTTTCGGATGAAACGTTTTGGTCAATTTACGAATTCCCGTGTCGCAAAAAATCTATCTGTTGGCATATGTATCGGCAGCAATTACACGCCTTACAATTGCTGACTTAGGTTTAGTAATGTGGGAATATATATACCGGCAAAGTTTTGAATCGAATCGTTTAAATATCACCATTGTTCATCATTTATTTAAGAAGTAATGATTATCTTTATAACGGGGTTTTGAGTCGCAGCTTCAAGTTCTGTTCTTATTTATACACAAATTAGAGTAGCAGAGTCCCTGAGGAACTCAGTTGGGTCGTGGCGTTGTAAGAGTGGTGGTGTGGATGAAATTGATCAACATCAATAAATGGTCGGCACATCATGCGAGAAAACTTGAGTTTTCTCTTAGTAAAGCTCAAGCCACATCACGTCAGTGCTCTTGTATCAACATAATCATTCATTAACATGAACTATTAAAACGGTGATGAAAATCTACGTTTCTGCAATCATGTTTTGTTGTGTGAATAGTGGTGCTTCAACTTCCTTGCCTGTCTTTCTGAAGTTTAGAAAGGCCGAAATATTTTGTGTTATTTTATTAAAAATATTACAAGATAAATACTGACACAAATTTCTATTCCTCCGGTCCAACTGTGTTAACAACTATGTGTTTGGTTTTTGGCTTGCCTCTCATGTGGCAGCGATATACTAAAATTGCAACATGCCATGTAACGGTTATGAAAATGAAATGCCGAATAATTTCTGCATATTAATTACATTTTTCTCCCACCTGATACTTGAAAATTTTCTGTCGTTTTCAATTCTTTTTTTTTGCGCTAGGAGGTTGATGTTTCTCCTCTGGCAATTTTGCTAGACATACAGAACAGTTAGCCAAACTTTTATTTCATTATAACCACAGATGATTAATATTGCATTAACTCACTTGAATCACCGTTGTGCTTCATACAAGTCTAAGAGGATGAAGATTGAACAAACCAATAATTTTGCAAGAGGAAAGCTCAAAATGGTGCTAATGAATAATTCCGTTATTTATTGTTTTATTGAGCTCGTTCTGTATTCACTTTAGGGTTGTACGTATCGTACTCTTCGAGCTATGATTTAGTGCTTAATTTCTCCTACAGAATTTTTTCGATAGATAAATACATTCCTGCAAATATTCAGGCAATTTTATCAATTCGTTGGCGTTAATTCGATTGCATTGAGCCAATCGTAATAAAAATGTATCATATTAGAAGCCCATAAGCAATAAAATTTCAGAAGTAATTAGTATAAACATTTTGTGGCGTAAAAATTTGCTAGAAAATTATTCCAGACTACCAGCAACTCCAGAGAATGATATTATAGCATTGAATATATAGTAGCAACGAAACTTTGAAGTCAAATTGCCAAAATTAAAAATTAAATTTAATCGTGTATTTGCATATTGAAGAATGGCTGATCAGAGGATCCTGGCACAAACATAGGCTGACAGATTTTGCTGTAAAACTTCAGTAAAACAATTTCTGCTTTACCTTACAACATCCCCATGTAAACAGACAGAAAACAATGAATTATTATGATTTCAGTTATTGATAGTTATTCCAAACATTTCATTATTTCAATGCATATTGTTTTTGTGTTTATTCTAACAATTTCCTTCGAAAAGTGTTTTACGATCTAGTAATGAATCAACTATGGCTTCTTGGAGCACTCAAGAATTCGACGAGTACTACCATTTGAGACAGGTTCTACTGTACTGATCTCAAAGTATCACTCGCTGTCCAAAGTGCACTTCCCTTCTAAAGAGATGGAGTAGCTTCGGAGTACGATTATCATGATGGAGTGTAATTACGCCAGTCGTCAACGACAGTTTCGTTGAAAGCTAGCTCTATCATATTTTAAGAACTGTTGTACAGCAAAGATTAAAATCGTGTCACTGAAATTGTAATTAGCGAGATGAATGCACAAACTGTTTTCTATAGTAAATGTTATTGCTTTAGAACAGGGAGTGTTTCAGGAACTCGTCCATTTCTGATTGTAAAAAAAGCTGCACAGTGAAAAAATACTAAGCTGTGAGTAGCAAGAAGCTCACTAATAAATTACGAGCAAACATAAGAGTATACGGTGAGAACCTGAGTGCTGTACTGTTCGCAAAGAGGTTACCTGGTCTACCTCCTTGTTCTCAGCGACCCTCGCTCTGGCCTGAACACTTTTGGCGCTCGTCGTCTTGGCGCTCTTGACTCGCTGGCTCAGGATCTGTGGAGTCCAGCGCAACGTTAAATGGTGAGAGCTAGGGATATTGGAGAAGACATCAACACGCATAATCGGCAGGAACATTGAACCAAATTCGAAAATACGGTTGCACAGAATACGCATGGTCTGTTATGAGAGATGTTAAAAACTCTGAGAGATGGGATAAAATTAAGCTTCCAAGTCACTGTAAACATGCAGGATAAAAATTTCAGTCCTGGGTGAAACCATTGTCATTGCACTCTAAAAATTAAAATAAAATATTCAAAGGTTACGCAATTATTAACAAAGTTTAAACTTATTAAAAAAATTCTCAAAGTTGGAATCGAACTGTATTGATGTACTAAAAGTACATCACTGTACTAGTATTTCAGTACGTAGTATTTTATTACTAGTAAACTGTACGTAGTATTTCAGTTGCAATAGAGCGCTGATGGTAAATTCCCACAGTTTGAAATAGTTTTTTCTGATTGTCCTATTTTCAAATCAAAATCGATTCCACGTTATCAATGTCACTCGGGCTTATGACAGATGCTACAAAATTGTCAGGTAGTCTTGTACTCACAAAATGGTTCGTTTGTATCAGCCAAAGTTACTGAAATTGTTTTTGTGCCTTCAAAAATATCATAGAACAGATACCTTTTACAGATTGGAATTTAAATGATAAGCTCTATAGAAATATATTGTTTTAAGAAAGCATTTAATTTACATTCATTTTACCTTTTTCGGTCAGAGATAATAACTCAGGCTTCAATTTCTGAGCGAGAGTCAGGCACGCGCGTGAGCGAGACCTAGAGAATGTCAGCTACGAATGCTCTTAGACTTCTTCCATGCCCTGAGTGAAAATATGTTAACTGCTAATGTTAATTAAAACAGCATACATATACTACGTTCGATTGAGGAGCCCGAGTGACGAAATGGTGGCTCGTCCAACACCTGGTCTACCGACGATAGCCCTCGCTGCCATCCATAGAAAAAAAGTTTGGTACTTTTTAGAACACGTTTCATTAAAACGCTTAGTACCCTCCACGGCTTACGTCAACTCAGGACCACTGCATTGTCTCAAAAATTTCTTACTTGCTGCACTCCAGACATCAGTACTTTTGAAGGTTGAATTACTCTCCAAAATATACTTCAGGATGGGAGACAAGTCGCTCTTCGTACAATGGGAGTTTATTAATAACAAAGGCTAGAATTTGAATAAGAAAATAAAACTGAGATGAGAACCAAGATTCTACACCAAAATCAAAATTCCATGCCAAAACCACAATTTCAGACCATGACCAAACCAGGACCAAAACCAGGACCAAACGAGGATCAAAACGAGGACCAAACCAGAACCAAAACCAGGACCCAAAACTGGGATCCAAAACCAGGACCCAAAAACCAAGACCCAAAACGAGAACCCTTCGCTAGGAAACTGACAACTATCTTTACGTGCGATGACCACTTCAGATGGTGTAGCTTTCCTGGTTTTTTAAAGATTTGAAATCACAATTAGGATAATGCAACAAAACTTATGTTTTTATATCTAATTGCTAACGACACGAAATTCACATTTATTTTCCCCGAAATTATGCTTTAAAAATATAAATTTTAATATCGAGGTTAAACAGTACCAAGGTTGGGCTCTAAGTACAAGCATTGTGTGTAGGAAAATCTACATAAACTAATACTAATACTAAACGCAATTAAATCTACTCTTAAAACTCAAATTAGTATCAAAATATTAAAACTTTGAAGATTCAATTATTTTGTACGCAAAAACATAGATTAAATGAAATTTCATCCATGGTAACTGTCGTCCTTATAAATTTATGCGATCATATAAATGCAGGTAATGTAAAAGTATTCCAGCGCATTGGTGCTAATAAGAATACGTAAAATAGGCGAAATCAGTTTTTGGAACGTACAAGCAGAGTTAAATTTTAGAAGATTAATCACATTAAAGGACCTCAGAATATTACGAAACCTTTAAATTTTAACGAAGTCAAAAAAATTGTACACGGTTACTATATACGTGTTTTTAAACAGAGGCAATGAATTTCTTCTTGAGACAATTGTGGTAACTAGCTCTGAGAAAACTACTAAGATAAATTAAAGAATCAATCTGTTTTAAGCTTTTTTATACTAGATTTTTTGCCGTTACTAGCACTTATTTCAATTCATCATAATATTTAATACACATACCTCACCATTCGAGGGCGCTGACTAACTTAACGAGGTCGCAGTGTTTTTCAATCTGCCAAGCACACTAGTGATATGAGAATCTAACTGTACGTAGAGTTCGGGAGATTTCTGCAACTATCAACATCATCATTATATAATAAAACACCTGGTGTCTCCTTAAATAAATAGATTTATATATATTCATGCATAAGTTCTCGTATGTTATTACAATGGGAATCTCCCTTAAATACTGGCAGTTAAATCCGTAGACTTTCAGGGACATAGATGTTAACCGCTGGAGTTAAATCCGTATACTTTCTGCTTAGGTCTGAGAATCTGTTGCTCTAAATTCTTCCTTCAAATGTATGATGATTAAAAGTTATTATTTTTAACGGGCATACACACTAGTTTTGAATAAAGCCTGAAGATTACAGACGTATGACGAACTGAGCAACGCAAAGAGTAGGATTTATTGTCTCAGTTGGCTGATTTGTTATCATTCAATATAGTGATGGATGGAGTCAAATGAAGTATCGAAAGTTTCTCATACGTTCTATCTGCACTCCATCATTGCTAAAGTCTTTAGGGGAGTTAAGAGGTCACTTTGCCTTTGTTTGCCACGCTTCAGTTATCGTGATTTAGTTCCTTGCCTCCGATATAAACGAATATTTATGTCTTCTGAGGCACTTGTTACTATTTTAGACCGTACCGTGTTCGTAAAAAATTCACGTGGTTCATGACCAAATTCGTGATCGTTAGAGCTGCTTCTGTATTACTATAAGTGGTCATTTTTAAATCAGGCTATCCCTTTGCAAAACTTGTTTACTCAATCAATATATAATTGATGTGAACCTGACAACACGAATGTACAGCTGCGAGACTTGTTTATGATAAAGAACGTGTTTGGAAGTGAAGTATCCAAGAAAATTTGAGATTCAGGTGATAGCTGTGTCATAACTTTATGCAACGACAACTGTATGAAAACAAATGATACCAGACAACAAATAAAGACAAATGATACCTGTATGAAAACAAATGATACCAAATCGTGGGAAAATTTCAATTAATGGTCAAAAAGTTTATTCCATATTCGTCTAATACAACAAACGAAATAGTTCGAATGTTGTTTCATTGAAACATATTACTTTACAACACACTATTTCATAAAACACTTGCTGTAAAAATAAATCGTAAAGTTTATTATCACTCAAAATTAAGTAGCTCCTATTTGAATTAACTCACGGTTCCACGTACGTAGTTCTATGGTATAGTAGACATATATTTATTGTAGTTATATATGTTAGAATAAACAGGTTTTCTTATTCGGTCGTTGTTTAATAACCTCGTTGTTTCGGTCATGGGAATATATTGTTTGCTTTGTTTGCCTTTGGCTAGGCCGGTCAACAACTTTTCCTGACGTTCAGAAGAGTCCTGATACTTTTGGCAGGTTATGAGATTATAAAGTACTGAATTGTAACGC
>VCRD01001029.1:84110-117307 GCA_006783055.1 Trinorchestia longiramus | reverse complement strand
CTAGTGCGGTTACGTGTGTATGTTGTTGCATTTAATTAATTGTGTTAATTACAAGTATTAATTAAATTATGGTAGTAGAACACCATGCAGAAGACCCATGTATTTAACCAGGATTACGTAAATGATGAGAGAGAAAAGAACTCATCAACAATCAATCAATCATCATGCAATTTACAGTAGGCAGATAAACTTTTACCTTTTAAATGCATTAATCAATCACTAATAAATAAATTAGACATGTCATTATATTCACCCGAACACTTAACGCGTACCGCCACATAGTTAAAGAGGGAACTTCCACCTCCACCTACTTATTAAACCGTGTAACGGAATGTTCATCTTTTGTCTTTACTCAATAAATGTTATTTCCTTGTTGATTTTATCTAGAAAACTAAGAGTGACAATGATATACTTTGAACTTTGTTTTTCTGACATGGGCAGCGACCTTTTGAATGCTATTGAAACGTTTCTGAACGTGTCACCAACAGGCTTCTTCATATCAACATTTCTGAATGTTCCAAGAGCTTCTAGAAAATTCTAGCAACATAGATAGCACCACAAATACAGGGAACGTCTGCTGTAGGCCGGGTAGTCCGCTCAACAGATCAGTTTAGACCACAGTACAGTAAAGAATAGTAGGAGCACGTGCAGGGGATGACAATGACAACCCCTCCGACATACAACGTCACGATTTTCAGGCGATGATGTTGCGATCCCGGCAGGTGCCAGGCGCTAATTGGTCAATTTTTTTGGGAGGCGGGACGTCAGATGTCGATATACCTATGACGCAGAAAAATACTGACGGGTCGACCTACACCCATCACACAGTCCTAAAACAACGAAGTGGGCATGAGAGGTCCAGCGTCAAGATTAACACTATATCGAACCTCACTTAATAATAACATCAATAGAACAAACATATATGACTTTTCTGTTACGTAGTCTGAAAGAAAAATAATTTAAAAGTGACACGGAATTTAACTTGATAGACTGAAACTCTTTTCTGCATTACTCTATCCGGAAAGTTATCCACTTCTCTGTAATGTGAAGTTTATAATTTTTTGGTTTTAATTTATCGCATTCTCATGGCGAATGTCAAGGCTAATGAAGTTATTTTTTGCACCCTCTATTATGTATGAACTGAGTGCACTCATAGCATCCCAGAGTATCTTATTCAATAGTATCAATGTGAGTATGAAAATGGAATTTCAATGGTAGAAGCAGAGCTACAAGAAAATTAAAGAGAAAAATCAGATATTCTTATTAAATTTTTATGCTCATGTTCATTGTTTGTCTAATTCTAGCGTCGCACTTTATTACATCTCGTAATTCTTATCTAAATTTTATGTATTTATGTAGTAGCAAATGCGTCGACCAGCATGAGACAATTGTTTCAAGATGTTTGCCATTGTTTTTTATTCTTTGAAATCAGCATAAATTTGACAGAAGTAACCGTTCGCTAGACTCATGAGTCAATAGGGCTACTTGTGCGCCATGATTGGTCGACTTGCGGGACGTCACTGTGACGTCACATCCTTTCATGACGTTGCAGTCCCGACAATTTGCAAGCGCTCCTACTATTCTTTACTGTACTGTGGCTTAGACTAAATCTTACGGTCACAGTGCTGACACGTCGAATGTCATTCATCTTCACTATGAGTATTAGTCACACATGACATTAAAAGGTTGTAAGTATCCTGTAGACGCATTTAATTATGTTTATGGCGAATTTATCAAGACGAGAGATAAAAAGTACTGTGTAAAAAAATCTGCGACAATGTGGGAGACCTACAGAGAATATTTTGGCATCCCTATCGGAGATCAGGATAAACCTTGGACGCCTCATTCCACATATGTACTCTGTAAAAGAACATATACATATATAATGAATGTTTTGGTTATTTGGATACCGTTTTTCATTTTATTTTATTACAAATAACACGGTGAAATTCACCTGTAATTTTATATGTATGTTTCTGATTTTAGCGGAGTTAATCGAGGAGCCGACGTTCAGGTTCTATTTTTATTGAAAGCTTTTCGAATTTTCACCGCAACTTTATTTTTTCATGACAAGTTTTTGATTTTCGAAAATCTCTCTGAAAAAATAATCGAAAATCTTTCTATAAGAATGTTTTTATTCTGTTTTTTACAAAATGGCACCGAGGGGGAAACAGCCACGAATTCCCAAGTATTTGGAGGGAACCAAATAACCATTCAAACAATTGCTTCTTTAGCAGGCAAAAATGCGCTTGCTATCATATATCCAAACCCTTTACCATCCATTACGCCAGGTCTAACTGAGGAGAGAACTCCATACTACACCAACCAAGAAGACACTAATGACCTGATCAGCGATCTTCTCACGAAGTCAAATGGCGAGCTTCCGACTTTGAGACTCAAGCAGTGGAATTTGTTGGATGAAAATGTGCACATATAAGGTCAGGACATTTCTAATGTTTCTATTGTCTCTTGTATAAACTTGGAACAAATAAATTCCATTATAACATCATACGAATATGTCGTTTTGTAACTAATTTCTGCAAATCAGAATTCAAATTTACCTTTTTGTCGCAGTTGGAATTAGCAAATTTAATATATATCATTGTCCTACTCACAAATTCGAAGTTAAAAATGATATTCAGTATTTTTTAACGTTTTCTAGAAGTGACATTAAAAAATAACAGCCCTTACCCAAGGACAAAAACATGTTACACGGTATTATTATTGGTTTTGACTTTCCTGTGAGCTAGAGACATACGAATATGGTGGCTGAGCGTCTTTCATTGATTTTATTCACTAGACCAAATAATATTCAGACTAAAAAACACAAAAAATTAACATTTCTTTTAATACTGGGTACGGCAACACAACTTCCTTATTTGAAAGAAACTTCCTTTCAAGAATGGAAGTTATGTTGCCGTACCCTGTACTCGTATTTAGACATCCAAAAAAAAATCAGTTTTAAAGCGATAGTTTCGAGGAATTCAAAATTAGTTCAAAGACCTATTAATTACCCTGTAACGTGAACAATAATGTGCGTATACCATTCATACGAATATTGTATATGATGATACTGAGTTATATGTTTGTCAAAGAAATACTAAACAGAACAGTAAAATGTATCTCGGAACATTGAATCTCGACATCTGTATACTCGTACCTCAAATAGCCCCTACAGGACCTTGAGCACCCTTGCTTGCGTTGTAGATACGGAACAGAGGTTCTTAACTGGAATAAAGTAATAACGCATTGCTAATGTGTAACATAGTTTAAAAGTTTAAATATCATGACTTAGAATTTTTCTGCAAGTGCCAAACCAAATTGTAAATACAATATTGTACAATCAAAAAATAACTGTAAGTTAATAATTTTTTATCAATACTCGTATGACTGATGACAGGCACTATAAGCAGTTTCATTCGTGTCGGGTTTTAAACATAAATTGTTTAAACAAACCTTGATTAATTTCCTGTTGCTCATGTCTAGCTTCACGTCAAGAAAAACATGTTACTGAAATTCGTTTGCCTGTCAGATACGTGGTTGTATTAATGGCCTACAGTTTCAGAATTTGTTGCAATCCTAATTTCGGGATATTGAAAATTTGTCGCCTTGGAATTGGATCTGTAGTATGGATGCAGTCTCATAGACTGCCTAAAGCTCAACCAAATGTTATCATAAAACAATTTTAAAGTTTGGGCCGAGATTTTCTTCAACACCTTTGCTTCTATACTTTCCTTGCTTTAAAGAGAACGCACCGCAGAAAAATAATTCCGAATAAACTTGAATATTCCTGCTTGGCACGATTACCTCATCTACTTATACTATGTAATAGACAGAGTATTTCCATCTCTCTCTATCTTTCTCTCCCTATATCTGTGTGCGTCCGTCCTATTACTTCCTATATATTACTGAAGAAAGATGATTGAACTGAAATCAGAACGAGTATACATATATCATAAGCATTGTGTGTATTGTGGATACCAGAGGCACAGGATTACTATAAAATACTCCATTTTCCCGTTATTAGCCTTCTTCTCCCACACAGCCACAGCCTTTAATTCTGTATATTATCGATAGATAATATACAGAATTAAAGTTCTGTATACATTCTTGAAAAATATTAAAGTTATGATAGTACCACGGGAAAACTAAAAAATTTATTTTATTTCATAGATCCTTGATTTTAGCAATTTTAAACAGTGAAACTACTACGGGTAATATCAAGGCTATATTATCGGTAAATGAGATACAGAATGGAAGCTCTGTATATAATCATGAAAAAAATTCATCTAAAACACAATAATTCGTCGTAAATCTTTAGCACATTCGGCTTTATAATAATTCCAAATCAGTCTAATCTAAACATACTTATAACGCAATTATGGATCAAAAATTTTTTTATTTTATCACTTTCAAAGTGTGAAATTTCCACGTCTACCATCTAGTTATTCATGGAGGCAAGTGTAGTTTATTTACAGAAAATAGCTAGTAAACAAACTAAACATATTCATCACTGAAAGTTTGCGAGGAGAATGTAAACATATTTCGATAAAAAAATATTAGTTTATAACGGTAATTTTCTGGCTGGCACAAATGCATCTTAAAAATAATATCACTTTTGAGGGTCTCTTAGTAGTTAATTACTATTCATTGAAATAAAAACAACACTGGAAAATAGAAATGAGTTACCTCCTTGCGTCGTTTCTCTGCTATGGCTTGCTTCTCTTCAAGCAGCTCTTGCGTGATGTTGGCGTCGCTCAGCTGCTCCTCTAGCTTCTGAAACTTCTTGGGCGGGTGGCGCTTGATGAGGGAGTCTCCACCACCGTTGTCCAATGCCGGCACCTCGAACGCCAAGTTCTTGCTCCGACCTGCAAGCAGTTCAATTGTCGTCAGCCGCAATTAAGCTCTTACCTGTCTTGTTTATCTAATCCACAGAAGGAATATAGTCACGACACCATAGCTTCGAGACTTGGTTGGTCGATTGTCAGCAGGATTCAACTGCATCGGACTTAGTGGCCGTAATCAGTAGTATGAACTTTCTATGTATGGGACAAATTCCGTAATACAAATCTTGACAACTGAAAATATTTAAAATATACTTTCGCTGAACGTTTATGAAAAAAGTGGAATAAATGTTCATGCCGGAATTAATTAAAAGTTTTCCTCAGATCTCTGAAATGTTAGCCTCTGTAACAGTTGCAACGGCCGAAGATTTTTTGACATTAACCAGGAAGGAGCTAAAGAGAAGTGTTCCGAAGCAAATAGAAGATAATAAATGGACTCAAGAGTGTGACGGTTGTACTGTTGTCAGTTTTTCAGGGATTGAAATATTATTGCCAGCAGATGTCATAGAATAGGAAGCTAACTTCGATAATTACGGAAAAATGATATCTTTTTGTTTTACGTATGTGCGTCGCACAGACAGTGCGGACAGTCTGTGCAGAATTCACTCGGCCACAGAACAGTGTTATGTTACTTAGTCAATTAACAAGGGGCGAGAGGCTGAGCACAGACCTGAAGATAAGCTTACCCCAACAAAATATATACGAGGTGCATTCAAGTTATAAAACCTCCGATATTTTTTGTCAGGGTTGGAAAAGAGTTAGAATCATACAGTTTTTAAAAATATGCTAGCACTCGTTGTAAATGCATGACAGAGATGAGAGCACTGTACAGCGCACAGAACTCTAGCGGCAGCGACGAAAGTGAGAACTGATTTTGATGCTTAAAATGACGTATGGCGCCAAGTCTGTACTTCCATCGAGCTGACAGGCACTTCGTTTCAGGATTGAAAAACATCAATGCGTCATCCATTGTCACTATATAAGTGATGAAAATAAAGTCCTATTCATGTCGTTATCATGCGTCAACATTGGCTGGCCACGTGCAACGCGTGCAACCTTATGATCGTCCGTCAGCATTCGTGGCTCCCACCTGGAGGACACTTTTTACATTTTCAGACCTCCATGTAGGATTGTGTGCATAGATCTCATGGAAATGCTTACTTTGGAGGTGATGTGTTCCACACTCATTTGTTGATCTTCCAAAACAACTTTCTTCACTCGTTCGATCATGTCATCAGACCAGCTGGTACAAGGCCAACGTTCTTCCTTCTTTGAACTGTTGCACCCACTAACGCGCAGTAGACATCCACAACACCATCACTATAAGTTCCACTCATTGGCAATGAATATCAATCGGTGTCACACCACTCAAACGGAAAAAACGAATGATTTCACACTGTTTTTTAACGAATGCATCATGATTTCAAGTGTCAAAAACAGTCCTTACTCTCGCAGCTGCCGCTAGAGTTCTGTGTGCCTTACAGTACTGTCATCTCTCGAGCATTCACAACGAATGCAACCGTATTTTAAAACAAATTGCATGTTTTCATTCATTTCCAGTCCTGAGAAAAAGTATTACAGGTGTTATAACTTGAATGTACCCCGTATGTATACGAGCTTGAGAAACTATCGTATGGAAGGGAAATAAATGTTAGATTGGCCGATGGGATGGTAACGAACCTGATTTATCATGCTTGAACAGGGTAGCCCGTTACATAATTTGTACATTCTTCCATGACTTGTGAAATAAAGTACGAGTATGTTTACCTTTTCGTTTGTATTTCTAATGCCGTTCTCATAGTGATCATCCAATAATTTCATGTCTGTGTTATTCGTATATATGAGGAGGTTTGGGTCGAAGACTGATGAGGGAGTTCACGTCTTAAGTAATCAATTAGTTAGCTGAGCAATTCATTTACCTCTGCATTTTTAATTTTTTAGAAACGGCTCATCTGAATTTTTATGTTGCCACAGACATCGATGGTTATTTGACAATCAGGCATCTGAACAAACTCTGCCGTATACTGCCCTTTAATTTACTGTCTTATTAAAAGGCAAACACAGTTCCTGTGTAAAAGTTTCTACAGGTAACTGTTCATTGATGTTTGGCGAAAACATCTCTTAAAAAAAGGATTTTTAATCTGAGGCTCATAGACCACTAAGGGCTCAATAGGTGGGCCTCTAGGGTTCTGTGAGGAGCAAGTAAAAGAGACCCTTTATATTCTCTATACAGGCATCTTTCTTGTTCCAATCAAAGAACAAATGTATGTACATGTAGTGTGAAAAAAATCAAACTTTGTATCTGCTTCTCTTCTGTCTAGGGCTAGGCAGATTTATTCAACGGTTCGTCTCCTTAGCTATTAATACCAACTTGATAATTTGTGTGCTAGTATTATATGTTTTGTGTCGTAAACTCGTTGCATCAATATGGCCAAACTGGAACACACTCGTAGCACAAGACCTGACAATTGATCTTTAACAGTTTCCATTAGTTTCATATGATAAGCATATTGTTTATATTGGTCAAAATCTATAGTGCTACAGGGTAAATTTCTGGAAAATCTCACTCATACGATGAAAAAGAACCAACGTCAAGGATAATGTTTTATACCATTCGCTTCAGAATATTAGGATTCCATCTTCAGTGCTGAAATAGACAAAATATAGCAGCATAAATTTGTCTCTTTAACCTAAAACCTGATTTTTTACATCCATGAACCAATGTTAATAAATACTTCCACTCCTACACACTCACTCATACTGACATACTAAAGACACGCAGAACTATCATATATCAGCACGTGAAATCAATGCGTAATTTGATAGCGCTAGGGTTTTTATTCAAGTTAGCTTTATGGGAAAATATGAAAAGCGGCTATAAAATCCCAAACTCTTGCTCTTTAATAGCCTCACAAATGGTTGAAAAAGTTAGAAATCTGGCTGGATGATTGAAATTTTGACGTCGAAACAAAAGATTTTGACAGAAATTTTAACAGAGAAGCACGTGTGGGACTACGTATGTATGCATGTATGTGAGTGAGAGTAGAAGTGTGTATGGAACATAGTTCACGCACGTAAGATAAGTCTTAGGCCACTGAGATACATGCACGTTTCTCTGTAGCATTTTGAAAACAAGGCATAAAAAAATGCGCTAGATCGCTTCATGCGAAAAAGGCCAATGGGGAGTGCTGACGAAGAGGATGGTAATCCAGCCAAACAAGTTAAACCCAGTGAAGAATTGTAACAATTGTTTAGGGTAAGAGTTCTTTTTCAAATTAATTTATTATAATACGTTTATTATTAAATAAAAACTCTATTTACAACAGTTTTGGTTGGGATTTTGGGAGGGTTGGAACGGATTAATCCGTTTCCCCTTATTTTAAAAGGGAAAAATCGATTTGACATACGAATAACTTAACTTACGAATGGGATCATGGAACGGATTAAATTCGTATCTCAAGATATCACTGTACTATGATTTAAGGTTTCTGAGCAAATAATACCACAGTGGCAAGATGTGATCTGAAGAGATATCTCATGTTCTACTCCCGAGCCATTTATTTGACTTAGCAAGAAATATGAATGTAAATATGAGTTACTAGATAGTTCCCGTGGAAATTTTATGATTTACATTTAAGTAATTTGATATTATTATCAACACGAATGTAGTAAAAATTCACGAGGAATTATTGTCCTTTAAATGAATATATGTAAGCATAACTTCCATTCTCTAACATATTTACCGATAACATGACCGTGTAGGAGAAAAAGGCTGATAACGGAAAAAAAAGGTTGTATTATAAAGTAATCCAGCGCCTTTGGCATCTACAATACAATGCTTATAATGAATGTATACCCATTCTGATTTCAGTTCAATAATTTTTCTTCGGTAATAGATAGAGAGAAATGGGGCGGACACACACAGATAGAGATAGAAATAGAGAGAGATGGAGATAAACTGTGTAATATGTAAGTGGATGATGCTAGGTAGTCATGGTTATGTCTGTTATGTGTTCGTTATGGGCAAGGGAGAAGCACTGAACCTACGAAAGTTCGCAAACTCGAATTCGTTCATCTGAGGGAAATTTTTCTCCTGTCCCAATAGAGCGAAAGTCAAGACGTCGAGTTAGATGAGCCCCCTTGTATGTGTTGTAAGGAGTTTAATCATATTTTTTCTCTTGCCGAAGAGCCCGAGTCAAATTTGAGGTTACTGCTTTAACATACTATGTCTCAATCTGTGTCACGCATCATCAGAAAATGTGTTTTTCCTGTATTTGTATTAACCTTTAATATTCTGAGCCCTTCTTGGTTAACGTATGCATTGTGAACTCGCCTTAGCTCATTTTGATTTGTGCCATCAATAGAAAATATCAGCTTATCAAAAGTCTGTCAACGGCGCGAGGTGTTAACATGATAGTATTGTCGAGCGTTATCTCTAATATCTACTCACTGTGCTTCTCCGTATCTTGTTTTCCAAGTACAGTAATACCTTGAAATACGAGTTTAATTCGTTCTGTAATTTCGCTCGTAACTTAATTTACTCGTATGTTAAATGAAATTTGCCCATTGAAATGAAGTGAAATATATTTAATTCGTTCCATCCCTGTCAAAACAAAAACAAAACAAACATAATACTCTCCTTTCAGCATATTATAGCCTCTGACACTATTCCCTCTGCCAGCTCTTTCTCTTTTACCTACCCTAGCAGGAGCTTTTCCACCTCCTCATGGATATTGTTTTTAATTAGGATGATTTTAGTTCCTTTTGCTGATGTTGTGCTTTTGATTACATCCTTTGTTTAAGGATAGTAAAATTGTAGATGTTCTGCGGTCATATTGCCTTACTAGTTCAAGCATTCGCACACCACGCTCAAGTTTTTTTCTTATTTCTTGCTTCACTTCAATGGATATCTTTCTTTTCTTCTTCTTATCACTGCCTTTTGCACTCATTTTCTTCTGCCCTATGATATCACACACAAAAATGTAAGTAAATAATCTGAAAATTATGAAAGAAAACACACAGTGTACAAGATCCGGCTCACTGCGCTCGAAACACGTATGTAGGTAGATACTGGCCCCACTGTTCCTGGACCAATGTACCATCATTGTAACATTTTGAAGTAACTCCCGTGGAGTGTTAGTTGAATCATCACACCGAAAAAAAGCATTTTTGGAGATTGTGTTCTTCTGAACCTTTTTCGATTGTGTTCTTAGTGTTTCTACAGCTGCATTGCTATTCTATTGCCGTGCTCAATTGCTTTAGTACCCTTAGTTAGTGTTATGCATATTTCTGGTTTGCATTTGTTTTTTAAGTTAATTTAAGAAGTCCATCTAATAGATAGTTCTTATTCTTTTCTATTTTCGAATTACCGTTTGTTAAATATTATTTATTACTATTTAGTGATAAATACTTGAAACTAACAGAGTCATTTGATCTTCTCTCGCCCAGCACGGACTTATGATAGTGGTGTTATTAGTGTTCCCTGATGGTGCTGATCAGAGAGTTGTATGGGGGACACAAATTGAATCTGACCCTCTTCCGTGGTGTCCCTGCAGTACTAAATCCTTGATGGTTGACGACTTTTTAAGATCCTTTTGTAGATGCCTAACTAAGAGCCCCACAAATTTACAGGCTTTGACCAAATCGTTAACTTTCAATGTATCCTCCAATACGAACATAAAAAGTTGCTAAATCAACCAATATGGCAAGGAAAAATTTCCAAGTATTAAAAATGTTTTTATCTGAATAAAAATTTACTAATTTACCCGTATCTAGGATACTATATTTTCAAGAAGAATTTTTGATCAAATGAGGTTGAAAACGTAGGGTTTGCTAACACTACACAACCCCTGCAGCTAATGATATCCAGGTTCTCAATAGAGTACGTGATCTTTCAGTAATAATAGAGTAGAGTATTTCGTGGGAGTAATTCTAGTACACTGTATTATACCACAGCTATGAACAACAATTTATTTAAACCAATCCTAAACACAACATTTGTAAAAAGGTAAGCTCAGCACATACCTTGAAAATTCCTTTAAATGTTTCTTAAACATCAAGAAGAAATGAACAATTTAGCTCCTTACGTAGACAATATGGACAATTTTCTTCAACGCTATTTCTGTTTACTATTTATCCTCGTAAATGGTTCTTGTTATAATGTATATAACTGATTTCTTCATCCTGGATGAACTTTTTATTTATTTTTCTCATTCTACTGGCTTTCTTTGAGGTTTTTTGAAATCCTTTCTGTGAATTCAATTACTTGAAATTAAAAAAGTCTATGCAGGTCTATCCAAACACTTTGAGGGAAAAAATTGTTTCAGGTAAAATCAGAAAAATTAAAGTCCCCGAGCGCTCTTGCGAGAATAAAGGTTTTTCATGAAAATTAGCGTAGTTGTGATTTTCTAAGTAACAACCAATATGTTCTTCTTCAACTAGAAAAAATCCCCTGGAAAGCATGTTTTTTTGCAATTTTTTACCAAGACTTGAGAACTTTGTGCGTTTGAATACGTATCATACAATAGGCTACATCATTAGCATAGGTGGGCGTTATCGCGATAACGATATCCAAATAGTATATTGCGATCACATATCTATATCTGGTGTATTATAGGTTTCCTAAAATAAGTAACATTGTTGTGTATGGCTTTAATAAGTGTGAGATTATTTACGATCTACTGCAACAACTGGAGTAACCAAGTGTAAATCGTAAAGATGAGTGTGGTGATAAAGGCAATACAGTTCAATTTTTTTCCTTTTCAAGTGCTGATAGGGTTTATAATCTGTGGTACCACCTATGTTTACACTTTTCTCAAAGAATGCTGTAGTTTATAGTTCATTGTATAGCTAAGATGAACAGCTGCTGAATATTTTGAGCAAGTTTCAGCATTTTTTGTTTCACACTTTTGGTTACTCAGGGAGGTCTATTTATTGTTTCGGGACGGAATAAAACTTTTAATTACGGGGTTTGAAATTTCCGATAGTGAAAGGAGTTGACAGAAGAACCAAGGGAGGGGTGACTGCAGCACAGGCATCAACATAGCCATACTAGGTCAATAACCGCCACTTGTCGGGTCGAGTCTTGCCAGACTATCGATTCCCTTTAACATCGACGCCACTGCAACACTTAGTTACCTGCATTGCACTGTTATCTGTTTTGGGTTTGCATTGAGAAATTGAGAAAATTAACTTTTCATTTACGTTCTATAATTATATTCCCCGCTGTCAGCTAACTACGGGGTTTAGATCGTTTGTTTGTAGCGGCAACTGGTTTCGAGAAAATCAGAAGACCTCTTGGAGCGATTTGGGGTGCGATTGGGCCACCCGTGAAAAATTTTCTAATCACAGTTTATTGTAGAAACTCAAATAAATACCCATGTCAGGCAGACCTTTTTAAAGATTCCACACATAATTCATGTAATAACCATCGTCTAACTGAATCTTGTACTCAAAATACAATTTTTGTACTCATAATAGTCGACTTTACACCTAAAATATAATCTTAACCATATAATCCAGGTGACTACAGGGGTCTCAAGAACTCAAGAATATATTGATGTTGCCAAGTTGTCTTCCTCCATCCTGGACAAAGAAAACTCTGAACAACGAGCTACAACAGGTGCCATATATTGAGCTTCGGCTTTGATAGCCCTTACGCACGAAGTCTGAATTTCTTCCCCCAAGATAAAAAATGAATTAATGATTCTACATTAAAATAAATGGAAATAGATCGATAATACGGACTAGAACTAGATCTCAAGAACTTAGACGCATTGGGAACTAATACTCTTACAGCCACCAGCTATAGAAATCGCTATTGAGAGAGAATTAAAACGTAAAAAAACCTGCTGTAGGCTCAGAACATTTGTATTTTTAAAAAAAATTCTAATTACATGGCAACTGAGACAGAATAAGCTATTAACAGCGATATGAGTTTGTCAACTCGTCGGAATGACCATTCAACAAGTTACCTTGGGCTGTAATGATTGAGTCGTGGTATTAACTTACTTTTAATTCTATTCTTTTTTAACGCAAATAGTAACTTTTTCAATATTAGCCATTGATACGATACTTGTATCTAAGGATTACTATCGTATCACATTATTTAAATACAGGGTGGCGTATGAGTAACACCCCTTTCAAAAAATTATTATCAAGCAACTATCAAAGGCAAAAACATTAGTATAATTGTAAACGATAGAGAAAATCTTAAAATTTAATTACTAATTCAGTGTCAAACATAACATCCTTAAGATGACACCCGTTATTCTTCAAACAAAAAGGAATTCTTTTAATGACACTTCCCATTGATTTACTCAATAACTCTAAAGTTATCCCGTTAATTTCCCGAATAATTTCGAGTTTTAATTCCTGTAATAAATCGGGGTTCTCCAATTTCAACCTTTCCTTTAAAATCCCCACGGAAAAAAATCAAGTGGACTTAGATCTACAGATCCGGGTGACCACGGTACGTCACCACAGCGAGAAATTAATTGACTGGGAAAAATTTCTTGATTCCCCTCATTGATTCCGTTGTTGTATGAGTCGTAACTCCATTTTGTTGAAACCAAGAAATTTCTGCGTTGATATCTTCCACCTCAAGTAATAAATATTCTTCAATCATAAGTTTATATGGATTTCCATTCACAGTCACTGTATTCTCATCCTCATATTCAAAAAAGTATGGACCAATAATTTTCGGTGACGTTATGCCACACCATACTGTTAATTTAGCCGGATGAAGTGAACGCTCATGAATTTTTTTGGGGTCCTCAGACGCCCAGAATCTTCAGTTTTACTTATTAACGTCATCATTGGGTGAAAATGGGCTTCATCCGTCATTATTAGGTTCGATATGAAGCCTTCATTTACTGCAAGCTGCAGCAATGTGCGAGTAAAATCAGCCTACTTTCGGTAGTCTGTAAAATGAAGTTTTGTCGGGTGAGATCTGAAACCTACTTTCAGAATACGTTGCAGTGACCTACGAGACATTTCCAGATGAGTGGAACGTTTCCTCGTCGAGGTGGTGGACCGACCTGCAACGTTTGTTGAAACAAGCAAAATCGAAACATTAGTTCGAACGGTTCGTCTGCCTCAGCGTTGCATGTCTGTTGTTAAACCGGTTTCCTTTAATCTAGAGACCATTCCACTTACGACTTTTTATCAACTCTTCTTCCGTCATTCAAAATGTTCCGGTGATTCTTTTGTACTGTAATAATTGGTCCATTATATTTAATGTAGAGTCCCACAACTTTTGCTCGCTGCTCTTTCGCGTAGTATTATTGGGTTTATTTTGTTATAAATAGCAATGGCTTTCACTCTTTTTATGCACTCGTTTTTATTTGTTTTTGATAGTGCTTTGTTCATTTGATTCAGCAGCGTTTCGCTTCATTCTGCAATGAGATTGTTCCTGGCGTACGTTATTCAATATCTCGGGTGAAACTTCGCAACGTAAATCATCCTTTTTCTGCCTTGTAACGAATTTTCTGCTTGCATGTCGTATGTGACATAGCGAGTGTCGCTCTCAGTTACATATTTTTCTCTCTCACGCTCGCTACTCACTCAGAATTAATGATCACCCTTTACACGGTCGAGTTGTCTTTTTTCAGTTTCGTGATGTCTCGAACTGAAACGGGTGATCATATATAGGTTACCTATAACGTCTTTTTACAATTTAACAAATTCAAAACAGACCAAATAAAAAGATACATGTGTGAAAATAATTGCATAATAAGAATTAGATCCTAATTCATCAATACACCTCTATATTGGTGCCATTAGTTACAAGAAGTACAAAAATGGTACTCGACTTCCAGCTATATTCGTTCTATTTTATGGCAGTTTTTTGCTTTAGGCCAACAGTGTCCCGTATCTTAATTCGATACGCGAAAGCTTCAACATAACCTCACAGAAGGAAGCTCAAGGGGGTAAAATCTGGCGAACGAGGTGGCCAAGAAATCGACCCATCACTTCCAATCCACTGGTCTGGAAATGTTTCCTACTCATTTATCCAACACTCTCACCATCTCCATAAATTTATTACATCATACACAAATTAAAGGACGTGATGTTGGACCTCTTCCATACATGGTCCTGTAGTTTTACTGAGCCGTACACCTGATTTTGTTTCACTAAACCATGGCACGCATTGTTTCTTCGCTTGACAGTAGCCATTTTTTAAGGGTTCACTGTGCCTTTTTAACAGAATAACTGAGACACACAAATTCAAAGTGATTAAAAGCTTTCATAATCTTTAAATGTAATAAATAAGATTTGATTAAGAAATATTACTTGTTTTCTCAATGATTTTTTCAATTGTGAAGAGACATTATATGCACCTTACATATTAGACAGAAACAAACAAACAAACAAAAGAAATAAAAAATAAACTTTATTTCCAAACAGGTATAGAGCTCATGTAAGTAAGTAATATGAAAAACAAATATTATGTTCGTATGTTCTCATTTGAAGGAACAGAACTTACCAAAGTATCATGATATGGAATGTGGAGAACAGTGGAGACCAATAAAATTGAAATAATACCAAATAAGTTATCATAATCGGAATAAAAGATCTATTTTTAAATTATTGGCTTAGCTTCAACAACCAAAATTCGTAAATGAATAACCAAAGAGATGCACTGCGTTGTAAAATACGAATTACAACGAAACAATTCATCATGATAAAACAATATGAATCGAAATAATAATGACTGAAGTTTGAAAACTGCTCGGCCCGTCGTTTTTAGTGCCGTTATTGAGGGTAATGATGCATCAGAGTGGTGTCAGCTACAAAAGACTTCACATCATGACACGTAAACTTCTTCACACGATGGCCCAGTTCACAAGAAGGTCAGTCCAGGCGCGTTATCTCAGGACCACGAGGCAGCTAATTATGAGCTCTTCTCAATGGGAGCTCAGGAGGTCAAGGCTCGCTGGCAACAACTGCCTGACAGCGTGACCCAAATAAACACAATGATTATGATGTGTCTTACAGCAGAGGATGACTGACACAACGTTTGCAGTACCAGCTAATTGGAATGCATAAGTAACTTATCCATGTCACAAATACGCCTGACATTGATATACCAGATTGAGAATACCATTCTACCTATCGTATTCTGAATTTATTCATCCCGTCAGGAATGCATGGCTTGTAGCAACCTTAATTCGTCAAGAATCACGTTGCATCAAAATGTTTGTAAAAACCTGATCTCAGCAAGTTGCTGAATTTTTGGGGGATTGAAGACACCTCATGTAAGATTGAACACCTATTTCAACCAAAAGAAGTTACAGCTTCAGAGAAGTCGATATTTTTATTTTTTAGTCTTTCCTTTCAGAATTAGTGTTCATTACAGTTCACAAGCCTTGAAGTCTACAATAGCCGAGCAAAAACACCTCCATAACTTTCAGAAGCCAGACATGAATTTCGAGAAAATCAGGAAATTGTGTGGTTGAATATAATAGAATGATATGACGTAGAATGTACGTTCATTCACCGAAATCTATTTGAGATCAATGAAAGAGTAATGTCATGTTTTTGTAAAGTAGAAGCACCATGTAATGTGCTGTTTTCATTACGTTCAAACGACGCACATTAATGAGCATGGAAATTTCAGACCGTGATTTAAGTCAGACCGTGACATTATTCCAGTACGACCAGAATTATTTCTACCTCGTAAGTATTAGAACAACAGAAACATATGTACGAGTATGTACTTGTATGCTCCCTTGATTACGTTATATTGCGTTGGTGTCTAATTTCCAGCCTGTTTTCCAGGACGCGGTATCGGATGAAAAAATATTGTTCAGTATTGGAGAAGACGATAATCATTTATCATTATCAAAATATCATCTAATCAACGGTTAAAGCTAGTCATTAATATAATATCGACGAGTTGAATCAGTTTTCTATCACTACTTGAAATGCTTGCTAATTTCCGTCATTTCGCCTGAAGTATTTCGTTAACATGATGCAGTAAACCACAGGTAAATACATATTTCACGGCAGGTGAGGTTACCCCGGCCACCGTAATTGTACATTTACATTTGTTTTACATTATGGTAACGTGAGTTGAAATGAATAAAAGAATAAAATTTTTAAAATAAAAAATAATCATATTTGTAAACAACGCATGAACTCAAAATTGTGAGAAATTGTAGTATCGTAAAAATATCGGCGTAAATGTTCTACAAGGGAAAAACATTACAAATAATAAGCATTCAGACTGGCGTCGTTCTGTACGCACATGAAGTATACACGGAACTTATTACGTAGTTCATATAAAAGTTATATAAAAATCGAGGTAATAGTTTTGAATAACAAATATTATTTTCACGCAAATAACACTGTTTTATGTAGATTAAGGACGAGTTGAAATGCCAAGTTTTAGCAGCCAGTAATTAAGTGGAAATACAGAGTCTGTGTGAAGTATTCACCAGCATCAGAAAGAAGCTCATCAGGTAGTGATTTTACAAGCAGAAGCATCACCGGAGGATATTTTGGTCAACAGCATCGACGATGATTACAGCTGTCAAGAAATAGCGAACTTGAAAAAACCGTTAGGAGAAAATAGACAAATCTTAGAATTAGACAAAAAATAGACCTCTCAACCAAAATGGCAGACTGATTTACACAAGGAGCCAACGGTATTGTAAATGCCATTAAAACCCATGTAAATCAGCCATGGGCGGAAAGATGTTAGGAAAATGTATATAAGGAGTGGTTATATAGAAATAGAGAAGCCTGTTTTAGTCGGGGTTGGCCACATGCATCCGACAAATCGAAATATGCTTGATTATGATTTGCTGAACTAGGGAAACTGAGTCGATTGAAGGAAAGTATCATAAAAATAATAGGGGTTGATTGTTGAAGAATGAGCCTGCCAGGAATAGGGTTATAGAACGCTACATTTTCATTCAGTCTGGAAAATTAAGGAGAGAATTTATGTTCAGAAGTATATTTTTTGGTAGCACAATGTAGGACTTATAGCATCTAGAGTTGGAAGTGAAAGACTAAATTTTTATTGTCGGATGTTTGACATATGATACAATTTTTTGTTGTGGCGTAGACAATATTTTGAAGCGCTGAAAATGTTCATTTTCATAATTTAAAGAAGGACTTCGTTTTTCAATTTTTTGTGCTTGTTGGGGTTGAACGAACACAGCATCTTTTAAAAGAGGGCGTAACCTGCAAAAAAGTAATTGTGAAGTAGACAATTATTCGAGAGTATTTTTATAAATAGGCAGTTTATTTTAATTTTTACTTCCGCATGAGCAAGCAATTCTGTGGCAAATACACATTTTACTAATTTTAGGGAGAAATAATTTGATCAATTCATCAATCCATGAGCTGTGAAAATTCATAAAGTAGTATGGTTACGTAAACAATCGGAATTTGTTACAATTCCCGAAACGTGGGGAATGATGTTTAGATAAATATTGAAAATGGGGTGCGTTAACATCTCAGTAGTGAACATATACTGTACGAGTATTAACGATGCATTGATTTCTTTAGGGTAGGTACTTTCTGGAGGGGGTTTGGTGAGTACACTCAGTGTCTGCCTCCCGATGGCCATTCATGAACGTCTATCTTATACTTGGCCCACTACGTGAACCTGTCTATCCGTGGAAGATACACAAAAATTACCATGCTTATGCCTCATGACCCAATATTGAAGGCCTTTCAAGAGTGTGTAGACTATTTAGGTTGCAGCAGTACAAAAGGCGTGACAACATCATTTGGTAGCGCTACAAAAATGTGGTCAGACGGCATTTTACACCGGGATTTTGAAAAGAATTGATATTTGTTAGTATTGATGCGTTTTGCTAAAATAATAACATATAGTTCAACAATAATGTGGCGTTGACAGTGGCGTTGCTCATGACTTGCCTGACTTTATGGAGTGAATAAATGCTAATTTCATCACGTTTTCGATGAAAATATCACACCGGAAAAAAATGAGCAAGCAAGTTATAGTTGGGTTTCAGCAAGTTACAAGTTAAAAGGAAGTTACAGTTAGGTTTCAGAAGTCAGACACTGGATTTAACCTGCTTCATCAGTGACATAAACTTATACAAATTTTCCAATTCGTGTGACTCATGAAATAAAGTGTGCATGATTTCTGCGTATTTTAATTTCTTTTTCATAGCGGCCATTCAATAGCGTAATATATTTCCTTATTTCATATTTCTTTACGTACGTAGATATCGTCCAAACCTTATTTTAGCCTACAACATAAAGAACTTCTAATACTAAGATTCTCTTAACCTTTCTTTAGCAGCTTCTCCAGTTCACTTTACAAAAATACACCTGTCGCCCTTAGCACTGCCTCAACATTTCCAGTATTCCAGCATACGTGTTGGGACGCTATAGTTAGACTTGTGACCTTAGGAGCAGTTCTAGCCCTTGAATCGACAGCACACTATTGTTGAACGTGGATGAAACGCAGCTAATATTAGTGTTTCAATATACGTTGTTCAAGTTCTTTTCGTGCAATATCTCATTGGACACACTTTCCTTGTATCCTTAGACACTTACTCTGAGCCATTACAGAAAGATATTAGTCCTTTTCTAGAAAGACCTGCCTGTGTAGAAAAATATTTAAGTTAGCTCAGAGCTGTTAGTCGTCTAAAGGTTGAAACACTATGGGCGTATGGGCGTATTATCCCTGTTACAGTCCAATAATTTTTAGCGTGGTGAGCACCTTCACTGAGGTACAACAAATATCGATAGCATGTTTTGAAGAAGCAGAGTTTCTCCAACAGCCTGGGATAAAATTATATTACAATTAAACTGGGACAAGATCAATGGGAGTTACACAACGCAAAACCGTGCTACACTATATTCAGACCGAATTTGTCATCCGTCAATTTCCTGGTGCACAAATATTTGTGCCCCTCCATGTGTATATGTACATTTACTCGTATATAACACTATATATTATATTAAGATTAACTTGAAACGTACCATTAAATCGTAACACTGTCTTTCTGATTCACATATCAGCTTTTTACCCATCATTACTCATCTTATTACTTTACTCACATTTTTGCTAACCTTGGAATTACCTTATTTTGTACATTAACATCATGTCGTGTCAAGTTATATCCTGTCAAATCAAGTTCAGTAAAGACATGTCCAGTAAAGCCAATCCAGTTGAGTCAACTCAGTCAAACCAATTTAGTCTAGTCCATCTGGTTTACTCAATCGAGTCTAGTCAATCAAGTTTTGTTCAATCAACCTAGTTTTTCAAATCAAATCACACAAGTCGAGTCAAACGAGTAAAGTCAGTGAAACCAAGACGTCAATCAACTCAAACCAACCAAGCCGAACCAATCAAGCCAAGCCAATCACGCTAAGCCAATCAAGTCAATGTAATGAAACTAAGTCAATCAAAACAAGTCAAGCAGTGCCATTTATATTTCATTTCAGACATCACGTGAGAAATGTTGCAGACACTAAGGAATTAGAAGTACATTCAGATGTAGTGGAATCTAGGTTAGCGAGGCTAATCCGCCTTAAGACTGAGCTCGTAAAACAAAATACAGGCAAATTGAAACCACAATTTCCATCGAAATTAATATATAATCTATTTCGTAATCAGTTCCTACGTTTGAAAATACTTGTTCAAAACAAAACAGTCATGAGGTTTTACTCTAGTTTTTAATATTTGCCAGTAAGTAATACATATATATAGTATTAAACCGACAAAGTGACACAGATAAAAGTAAAATACATAATAGACACTGTAATGTTGGTTACGCCGACGTTGCAGAAATTATTATCTATCAGCCTGGAAATTCGATGGTTACAATATTATTTCTTATGTTCTAAGTTTTATTAAAAAATACTATCCATATTGACGATCACAATTATATAGTGAACAGAATTAATTTATCACTTTATTCTAGTGTGGTTTAGGTTATTTTTTAATTTTTATTTTCGTTCGCAGGAATTGAGCCTGAGGCTACCACTGATACAAGTGGCCGATCGCTCTCAATAACAGAAAAAGAATAAAAATAAATTTGTAAAACAACTAGTTAACCATAACACTCATATACTGAGCAGGTCATTAACTGACAGTTCACTGTACTATGATTTTAATAACGATATTTAGACTCATGTCACAAATTCATCTAGCTATGTAAATCAAAGCTCACCGCCGGCAGAGCTGTCACTCTAACAGCAATTGTACTTTTACCTGAGCTATTGCGAGGAGACGATACTTCCTTCAGACCTCTTCTGTCTGTAAGAATACCGTTGATTCTTTGGCCGTCACTTTTTGGTCTATCATCTTCTTCATGGTGTCCATCGTACGTTCTTCCTTCCTCTTCATACTGGTTGTTTATCTGCTCTGTTTCCAGAGGCTTAGCCTCATCTCCATCTCTCACTTCATTTCCACCCTCTCCTCCGTCTCTTAAGAACACATCCTCTTGCACACTCAACCTAGCATTAGTGCTTGGGCTTCTGAGTAAACTCCTTTCTTTGTGGTCTCCGTACTCAGGAGTGACGGGCAAACTATGCGACGAGCCGCAGCCCATGGTAGGGTATAAAGATTGTTACGCTAAGGCGTGTGTGGTCACATCCAGAGGGGCAAAAATAATTACGCCCTATGAAATCAAAGTGGCGGCACTTGGGTAACAATGAATATGCACATTCCCAATTACGCAAGAGTCATCAAAAATAGGTCATGAGAATGATCATACCCGAAGGAGTGGAGATAATTCTATTCAGTTAGATTCAACTGAAGTGCGGAAGAACTCACAATTTTGCAGCTAAAGATATTGCGTTTCGGATTATCTGTGTGACACAATTTTCAGAAACTTCCTATCAGGGAATTGGGGATAGTGTGAACCTCATAGTAGCACAAAAGCGTTAATATGCTGCTTGACCTTGGGTGTTGCTCTTCACGAACACGTTCTACTCGTATTAAGTAATAATGTAGAATGTTGAATTTACTTCTCCCTAGATGGTAATCAACTCTATTTTACGCCCTCAGAACGCCCTCACTAATGAACCTCAGAATAGCAATATCTCTTTCGCGTAGAAAATTCACTAAGATAATAAGTTTAAATTTAAAGAAAACAATTAGTCCTAGCTTTGTGAGTTTTGGCTCATCCGCGCGAAAATGCGTTAAACACAAAAGAAAAATAAATGGATTGTTTCACTTGAACTACACAGTATGTAATATAAAGTTAAAAAGCACGCTATTAAAATGAAAATAATGTCGCACTACACATAACAGCACACATTCAATGGCGTATTCATTCAGGGGCGTGTTACAACGATGTTCTATAATGTTGATATTGGAACATTGATATTAGATAATTCATTGGTAATTTTTCATTTATAATTATCCTATTTCACTTTTTCGCATAATTTACCGAAGGTATCAACTCGTGACACGGATACACCAAAACGGAGAGATCAAAATTTACCAATACAAAAATAAAATATCAATTGAAAATTTACCGATGTTGATATTTTGATCACAAAAATATTGCAATATTATGTTGTTCTAAAGGAGAGTGAGAAGGGGAAACTTGCACATGGCTTCTTAGATGACACTGTTCGGTATTGAATACTTCATGCAGTCATCGAGTAGGTCGAACGATATGGTTTCCTTCTCACTCCAGTTAACAGAACACAGCGTTGTAATACTTCGTGGGATCAAAATATGAATGCAAATATTTTTACAATTTTCCTATCTTGTTTAGATAATTTTGCACCTTTGATTTTGATCTTTGTGCATTAAGTAACATCATTGAATGATACTGTGCATTTCCGTTAATTTCTGAGTACTAGCGTGTTTCAATTGTGTATATTTTGAAACTTGTACTTCAGTTTCAATTAGTGCTCTAATATAAATGTTCTGATATCCGCATAGTGGAGTTACTTCACATCCAATTCCTGGTAACATGTTTTCATAGACCCATAGAATATATCCCTCAATTCTGTTGTTCATAGAATCATATATTTTCTTCAAATAATATGCTGGGAAACCTGATAATGTATACTAATTTTATTGAAATTGAAAATTGAGTTGCGTTTTAGGTTTTAAAAATTTGGTTTAAAATGTGCCAAGATTTGAAACGTATGAACTAAATTTTTCAAGATTCATTCCCGCCAATTTTTACATAGTACTCGTACTTACGAATAAATTCCACGCCATGTCGTGGTCGTCCTTATGAAAAAATGTTCTTTATTTAGAATGGAAAAGGGAATAGATAAGTGCCACATAAGTAATAAAGAAGAGCACTAAATTTTAAAGCTTCTTAACTTTTCGAAGAGGCATGCGTACGATCGGCAAAAATTCTCCAAGAGATATGGGAAACTGGAAATTCATTACAGTGGTGTTTTCAGAATTGGTAACCAAGCTTAAATGTAACTAAAAACTCGCACGCGTAACTATTTGTCACTATATATAACTATGATATTAACTTACTCGTTCACCTGAACACAGTCACATTTGGGTATCAGTCTCACTTTAAGCCTTCGAGTGATAGTGGTACCCTTAAGAGTCTAAGATATGACCGGGCAGGTCACGGAATTACTTGAACAAAAACTAGCCTTCATGTGAGAGCTCCCTCACCCGAGCCGTCACTTCGTATTATTTGCCCGCCCATCAAATTTATAGAATAGTAAGAGCAAGATAATAAAACTTTTGCAACAATATTTTCAGATATATAATTACAACTAAAATTAATATTTAGTTTTAAATTTAAAATGGTGACAAAACTTCGAATTTATCTTTTACCTTGTGATAATCTCAAAATTTAACTCAAAGGTAAAACTTGTTCATTAACCAGACTCTTAAAACAATAAATTAACAGAATTGTTATAATAAATTTTATGTAATTTACATACATCTTAAAAGTCAGAAGTCAACTTTCAAATTTTCGCAAAGTTGACGTAACAGCTTCAGACCATGCAATAATTATTCGATTACATTGACTTTTTATGAATAAAATATTGTGCATTTAACGTTACGCAGTGACTTCCAATGTTCACGACCTGATGCAAAGAAAAATATACGTTTTCAGCGTTTCAAAAAGTTTCATTTTTCTCTCTAATCTTTGCGAACATGCTCTCTCTTCGAACCATAGTTTTTCATTAACACTAGATCAATAGCTCTTAATGATAATTTAAATCAATAAAATTTTTGGGATCAGAATGCCGATTGCTTTTCATATGCCAGCAACTCGATGCTGTGAAAGGGACCGCATCCAGCCGCACACTAACGAGTAAGAGCTGTGCGGCATATTTTGTCCCTGAAGCTCACCCCTCAACGTGTTGTGATTATTGATTAGTATGAAAACCTCGATCTTTTCTTTTAGAACATTCGCCATAAGTTATGCAATGGCCTATTTATTTTGTTCTTATAAATTGTATATAAGATTACAGTATTACAGTATTTACAATATTTGCTTACATACACTCGCTCATAAAAATGCTGTTTTTTGGTGTTTCAAATGCGTGGTGTGAATGGGGTCATGCTTCTTGTCCGTCGGCTGGCCAGTGGAGGCGAAGTTGTCATAGCAACTGAGAATGTTCACCATCAACAGTTCGCATGTGCGACCCCAACTCGGACTACACCAGCGTGTTCTGCAGTCCGGTTTGAATAACAATTCCTTGAATTTCACGCAAAATACTATGGATATAAAACATTGAACAAGCACATTGTGCCCTCACTTTACCTGCTAATTCTAGAAATTGATGAGGATATTTGTTGTATGAAATTAAGTACTTCTCACATATGAGACGTCGCCGGTAATTTCGTAGAATTTGATTAGTTTTCTGTGAAGAACGACTCGCTGCGGCATGACAGAGCTTCATAGAAAACGTGTGAATGTTAGCTAGCCTAGAAATACCACAACTCGAGTCTTAAGCAGCGCCTGCCATCTGAAAAGATTGACTTCTGAACCACGTAACTCAGAGCACTATTTTATACTGTAATAAATTCATTTCCATGTTCAAACACTAATTCTATGAGTACGAACCCTAGAGCCTTACCTCCAATTCGTATGATACTCCGAAAATAAATCATTACAGTGTGAAGTATAACGCACATAAATAAACACCAGACATAACTTGAAAACCAACTTAAGGGTTGCAAAGAAAAAGACATAAACATATAGAATGTATTACGTTGCTTACACGTAGATACTAACCTTGCAATGTTTCGTCGGACATATTGTAGGGCTGGAAGCTTTTTCTTGTAGCGATTCCAAATGACCGAGGCCACGCCAAAGAAAAAAGATTTCTTATAGTACTGCCTGTAAATAGGAAGATTGAAACAAATAATTTCAACAGTATCGAAAAGACAGACACTTCTAAGACGGAAATCATTCTTTGCAGATAAAGATCATACATGCAGGTAAAGATCATCATTGTTCTTCTAAATTTACAATTTCTTAAACAACTGTGTTCGTTAACATGTTTCTGTGTTTTTGCTCCAACTTGAGCAGACAGCTTCGAGGTATGACCAGCCTCTGGAGTCAGCCTGGATACGGCAACGATCGCTCTGGAATGCGTCGGTGTAACTAACCTTCGATCAGGAAACCTGTGGAGCCTCTCTCTGACTCACGCACGAGCTGTAGTCTTCCAGAAGCACGCGGGATAGGGAGAGAGGAAGAGGGGCATTACAAATCGTGAATTAGTATGATGCATTTAAACGCTCCGTTTTTTCTGGATTTACCTTGGCGTATTATTTATGTTTCATGTGTATACATGAAATCTGTGAAACTGCTTCAGGTTTAGATCGCAACCATGCGCGTAGCGAAGTGCAGCGGAACGGTTTAGAAAGAACTCGAGCTTTAACACGTTTCCTGCGATTGCCTAGCTGGTGCAAATCTTTACTTTGTACACATAGTCCCCAAAAACTTTAAAAAATTTACAAAACGTAACCTGAGTGACGCACCGGTGGTTACTTAGCACGAAATGTGTTAATAGAAGTCTTTCCTCTGATATTTTAATATCAAGTCTATACTGACCATCCACTTCCCATATTTAAACACTATGCTGAGGTTTCTGTTAATTTATTTACTTAATGTAAAGCTTCTGTACAGTCAACGAAGACAGTGTGTTTACTTTCGATATCTGACATTTGCTTCAGACGTGAAAAGCTAATCAACAGGACTATGGTTAATTTTGATTACATAATATAACTATTTTAGCGATATAACTGTAAATTTCATAAAGTTGCTAACTAAATTTGCAGAAGGGAACTTAAGATGCAATATTAAAGAATGGAGTTGGAATATGAGGAATAAACAGTGCAACTATAAAAAAATCATTACGTAGTTGTAAATTTTCCCAGATCGGAATTACGACAAATTTTCTGAACATCTGCTGAAAAAACAGGCATTATATTTCTTAACGAGACTCTAATCATTGGAACAGCAAATTGAAATACGATTCCCTAATTTTGTAGATGGAGAAGTACAATTATAGATTTCAACACATTTTTCATACAAAGGTTATCCAGCCTCTGACTGCCGACTTCAAACTCTGACGATGTACTTGAGATAGTGAAGGAAGTCAGCTGCTTGATTTTAATCTCTTAGAGTACAGTTTTTCGAAGTGCGATCAAGTCGTAGTGAGAGCTTTGAAGTTATTTTCCTTAAAACATCCCATATCTATTTATAATCTATACCATCCTTGTGGAACAAATCGAATAATTTTGGCTTATCTATGAACATCAGGACATGTTTTATATTTTGCCTAGTTGCCGAGTTATATCCGTCAACCATTACATGGTGTGCCCTTACATGCATCGCCGCATCGAACAATACATCATATCACTTCTTCAAGGAAACGTGCTTTCCTTGGAATACCACATACCACATGCTTACTTGTTTCATACCAATCGTGTATATTACACACCATTTTTTGAGGCTAGCCAGGGTCCAACCTACTTCACTGTATTGCAATTACCACACAAAATCCTATCCCGATTTATAACACTGTTTCCCATATTCTCCAACATTTTTCTCACGCGCTTCCCGAACAGAATCGATCGTTTTTATGTGAAATCCTTCATCCTGATAGAATTTCCCTCATCCAGACAAACCTTGCCACATTCTGAGGTTATTTACCGCACTATGACGAAATATGTCTGGCATAACTTGTAACTTTGCAAACTTAAGACAATGGAGCACTTTGATAACAATGATACAACTTGTTCCACCCTGTTGCAACCTACCGTGCTCTGACATACTCATGCACCACACCCTGAATTTGCCACACCCTGATTTAGTTTGCCACACCCTAACTTCAGTCACCACACTCATTCCTCACTTGCCACACTCTTACTGAGTTGGTAACTCGTGTGTGCAGTAAATGATCCTACTTCATTTTACTCTTCTTTTGCAGTTTCGCTTAGAACCTTTTTCAGTTTTAAGTCAATTCCATCAGTAGCCTACTGCACCGACATTTACCTGTATACCTATTGAGTGCATAATGAGTAATAATGAAATGTATAGAATCATTTTAGCACTCATCTTACAAGGAAAAGCATAAAGCTACTTCCAAGTAAAATTATCCAATCTAGAAAGCTGTTAACGCCCAGCGTCAGCGCTTGCTAGTACGGTTTACCTGTTTAACTTAAGAGCCCTGTACCAATGCTTGCTTCAGTCGCGCACTAGTAGTTTCTACTGCCGTGTTGCAGTATTTGCTAAGAGTTACGTACTAATAATGTTTGCTATGGAAGTGCCTAGTGCTCATGGCGCCCTAGCGTTTCATCAAGAATGACGGGAAACAGTTTTCCATGCGTTGTGCTGATACCAAGAATTTACAGCCTTCTGCAATACCTTGATCTTACATAGTTTAGCGAAACACTTTACTCAGTTTTGTACAAAGAGCGAACAAACATGCACAACCTCGATAAAGTGGAATAAACCCCAAGCCCCATCCGTCTCCGTTCAGTTTCCAAGACGTCATAAGATAACCTACGGAACTTTTAGCCAGAATTTCAATAACTTTTCCTTCCATATCTTCACAGTGTTTGGAGTTAAATTTACACTGCTTTGTTTTAGTAAAATGATTGCGGAGTTGTATGTCCTGATTTAAAATTGATTGACTACCAAGAATGCATACATTTCTTTGTTCACAAGACCCTGGATTGGATAAAACCCTTCTGTTCCGAGGAGGTAAATATTGAATAAAGTAGGTGGTTCTTCAATCCGTGGGAACCTGTATTATATTAGATCTCGAACGTTACAACACTTGAAAGTTGAGCGAACCAAATGTAACAAGATGACACAACCTCACACGGAGCGAGTCAGACGGTCACTAAGGCATGATTGTCTCCAGTCTCAACGTAACCAACAAACGGTTGATGTTCGGTCCCTCAATCAATCAGTGAACTGGCCGAAAAAATGCGCGTTGCTGAGAGCAACCCTGCCTTACTCTACTCAAAAACAAATGATAAATGCGGTGGCTCATTATCTATCTTCCATGCACAAAGTTAAAATTATTTAAAATTTTAATAACTCGTGTCATTCAGGAGAGGAGGAATGATTCCCCGGATGCAGTCACTACGAATGGACTACTAGTAACGTCTTTCAGATCGGAAGCTGATCCTTGAAGCAACAGTCAAAGTTTCAGAATGTTTGGCGCTGCGTGGACTTGTATTCAAAGCTGAGTATGAATATTACATAATGAATCCAAAAATATATACATAGGATCCGTTGCGTTTAAGAGGATCTGGAAAAAAGCATACCTTGCCCCGCTCATTCAGAACATAAGGGCCTGGTTGGGCCTAATCCAGCCCACCCGGCAGAGCAGATGCTACATCAAGTGCATCAAGCACACAGAAAAAGCTGAGTTATCAAGCCCTGAAATGCCTGGACAGAGTGAGAGACGGCAAACAAAGAAAGAATGTATTTGTTATGGCCATTTTTTGCTGTCATACATATATAGGTATCGTTTTTTTATTCATTTGTACAATTTATGAGCTTAATTCAATACGATGTCATTCTTTTTCCAGATTCAATGAGAGAAAAAATATTGTAGATATTTATAGAAACATTATGTTCAAGGTATTATTTCCTGGAATCAATACTGATTACAATTATTTTCTAATTGAAAAAGACGCTCAAACTCATCATCTGACGTCCTGACGAGCGTCTGTACTCTCCAACGAGCATGAAGCGGAACTGCTCAGGAATTATGATGGGTTCACCCTGATGTTATGTCTGTCACTCTCCAGCATGCGCATTTACTTCACAGCCTACTTATTCTCATAACTCTAAAGCGTGAGCAGTACTTCACAGTCCGTATTATTTCCACATTACGTCAGTCTACAGTACAATCTATGCGTAGGAATCCTCGAAAACAGGTACGGACTCTCTCGAAACGGAGCATCTCACAGGCTTAAGTGCAAGACTATGCTAGACAGGAGTATAAACCAGATGGCTAATTAATACAGTATAGCCAGAAATAAATTCTGTACCTGCAATATTTTCATAAACTTGTAATTTACGGTGAATTTAAGGCATCTGACCGTAATAAGATATGTATGTACAATACGATTCAGCATAATTTTCTTCTTCAATTACTGTATTCAATTCTGATTTTTCAATTAAACTATGCACGTGTTCTCGTTACTTAATACAAGAAGACATAATCATCATGGCAATGAGAAACTCCTCATAATAAAAAAATATTATTTAAAATATTGAATTCAAAATTATTTCCAAAGTAAAATAAACTTGTCAATATTTACTAGTATAACCTTTCTATGATTTGACGGCACGCAACCTCTTTGGCATTTCTTCGATTATTTTCTGACAGTACTACGGTGAAAGGACGTCCCACTCCTCTTTTATTTTGTCCATAATTCATCAAGATTACGAATATTATCGTAGCGTAACTGTGGTTTGATATAATGCCGTACGTTCTCGATTGGATTCAGGGTTGGTAATTGGGCAGGAAATCCAATCATGTAATGTTATACCACTGGAGGAATCTCTTGACATTGGCCGCTGTGTATACAGGAGCATTATCCCGCATGAAGAACCTGCATCATAAGATGGCACAAAATACAGCCAACATTTCAAGATATTTAGTCGATTTGATTTAACCGTTTAATCGAATCAGAGGCCCTGGACCATGAGCACTGATGACTCTCCATACCATACGGAACTTCCACCACCTTGCTATGTTGGAACTGTAAACTTGGGAAAAAGTTTCTCACCTTTCCTTCACGTATACTGCCTGCCATCACTGCCTTGCCAATTGAACTTGCTTTCAGCACTAAAAAACATCCTCCACCAATATGAGATGTCAAGAACCTAATGACATCTGACGAATTCCATACGGTACTTTCTATTCTTCACCGATATCATCGGTTTGCGTCTACTGATGCAATTTCTCAGCTTGAATACGTTCAATCTATACTTAGTTGTTAAAACAGAACACTTCCCAACACGGTCACACACTTTTTGAAGCTGAGAAGCAGTCTTAAATCTGTTTCTGAGGCTGCAGATCTTCATAACACGATCTTACCTGTAGGGACTTATCATAGGACGGCCAGATTTTGAGCTATCTCGGACACTGTCAGTTTTCTACGGCCTTTGCACAGTGAGTGGAACAGTTTTCTCAACATATTTGAGTCTTTTGCAAATTTCTCCGTAGAACAGTCAAGAATTATGGAGTTTAATAAGTTTCTTACGGTAACTAAGAGAAAGACTAGGCATTCTGACTATATGGTACCAAAGTAACGACTTGAAACACAGGTGAAGCAACTGTTAGCACGATCAGAGACGTTTTATTGTCTAAAGTGCGGAAATATAGGCTATGTTAGCGTCAAAATTTGGAGTGAGGAGTTTCTTTTTGACCAGTGATTTTTAGTCTGGCCAAATATCTAGCCACGTAACATCGAAATTTCAGAAGTAAATATGATATATGAAAAAAAAAATGGTGCTGAATCGAATGGTAAATAGCTATATGTGGTCATTTACCCTAAAGTTATTGTAATTTACAAGTTTATGAAAACATTGCCGGTGCAAAGTTTCTTTCTGACTCCACTGTACATCTGTTCATAACTGAAAATGATAAAGCTTTTGCGGGGGAAAAAATAAACTTCGTGCCTCGATGTTCAACAGTCAATTACCTGCTTGTGATTACTGTCCCAAAGCTCATCGAAATACTCCAAATCAAGTTTTGGTTCGAACTACAGTACCGTCATTGAAGAAGATGCTGGTTGAATTCAGTATCTGTGGCTTCAAACGTTCTAAGTCTTCGTGGAAGATTGCTCATAACACAGAATACAATTTTTCTTACTGCTATATTCTGCATCAAAAATCCTTCTGAAGACCGACAGTACGACCACATCTAAACTATGCTGTGCAGGTGTGGTCTCCGACCTTATGACAAGATGTGCACAGAATAAAGAGAGTTCAGCGAAAAGTATCGAAAATAATTATGAAGCTTTGCAATCTCAGCTACAAACGGAATCTTCAGCAGCTTGAACTGATCTTCCTTGAACAAAAAAGACTATGACGACAACTAATCGAGATCTACACGTATCTTATGACTTCAACGATGTTAGTCCAGAAGAGTTTTTCGACAAAGACGATATCTTACAAATCACAAATGACCACTAAGAACAAGTAATATAAGTTATCAGGACACTCCAAGTCAGAAACTTCTTTCGAGTTATTATTGTCCGAATCTAGAGCTTGCTATCCGAAAGTAGCATCTCTGCTGGCTCTGTAAACATATTCGAAAATTGTCTTGATCAGTAGTGTACTGTATAAAAAATCTTCCAGTATTCTGAAATACAGATTCGAAGTCGAATCGAAACTAGAAAGAGAGAGAGAGAGAGAGAGAGAGAGAGAGAGAGAGAAAGAGGAAAAAGAACGTATAGAATTAACCAAGTTACATCAATATCTTTGTTAATGATTTACTGTAACCCCTTATAGTGTTTCATCCGAAAGACACGTCTACATATAATGAAAAAATAACGATTCTAATGGTTCCGATGATAGGAAAGACTATCACTACAATCAAGTGGAAGGATCCTACGTATACAGAACTGCCACATTCGTATGTTAAATTGAAAGTACTTGTTCCTGGTCATAAATATTGATGACTACGAATGTAACTGTCACTCTCCTCCTTCAAACTTGCCTTACTTCTTGTCTGGTAGATGATTGGTGTCTGACGACATGGGACTCGAGTAACATGCACATGTGACGCCTCTAATGTGAACTTCACAGTTACCATTATTCGTTATACTCAAGAGTTTGACCATGTATTGCACAGTCCGCTTTATTTCGGTGATTCTTTAACGTGCGAATTAACACTGTAAGAGTATGCTCAAATCGTAATGTCCGTACTTCTAATTTCTTGTTCGCGTTAGCAGTAATTGATGGATAAAGGTAAAATCCCGTCCTTCGATCAGAGGCGCGTCTGGATTGGAGCCTACAGGTGATGACTGAGGGAGCTATCGCTAAAACTACCTTGTCAGTTACTATCTTGTTATATGAGAACATGTCTTCAATATACAGTTCCTTTTTTGGACTTTCAATAGTATTTTTTTGTTTCATCCAGGCACCATCGAATTTCACGATACTGAAGGTGAAGTCAAGAAGCCATCTCGCTGGCTGACCCATCTTATTACTATAATCTTAATCAAGAAACTAAACTCTGCAGATTCACCTACACCTGGAGTGGAGCACCTCTTCGACCTATGTTTGATTTCTTAATAGGCTACAAGTCATTAGGCATGACATGGGCTTTGTAACTTAATTATTTAGTTTTGTAATTAATTTTTGTATCTATTAAATAAGACTATGAACTTTCCCGATCGTCATTTTCCTATGGTAGGATAAAAGGCGATGATCTCTGTAGGCAATGGCACCGGGAGCTCAGTTACTTTACGTTGGATATCCGAAGCTTTAAGCGAACAAGAAATTTAAGGGCTGAAGCCCTAACCAACACCTATTCTCACCACTTCACTCTATTCTTACCACTCTGTAGCCTGTGCATGTACTCCACAGTTTACAGTATTTCTGTAACTATAAAGCATGGGCATGTGATCCCTCGTTCAGATTAGCTGAAGGAAAAATTGATAGCACCAGAAGATTGACGAATGAAGGGAAGGTAAGAAAATGCATAAAATTAATGTTAAAACTTTACAGAAAGATGAACACAAAATGGAGAAAGGAAAATGAGGAAGATGTTAAAGAATAATCTACTCGGAATCGTTTCATCTCAAAGAGCAATGTACAGTATTTCAAGCAATATGATAGAAAAACACAAGTTTCACGTACAAATATATTCTAAGTCTCACGTGTGGAAGCATAAGAAAAAATATAGTTTTATCGTAAATTTTCTTCTAAT
>VCRD01001029.1:37440-70301 GCA_006783055.1 Trinorchestia longiramus | reverse complement strand
GATCAGCGAACTGAAATGGCAATTTTTTAACCCTTTAGCGACCAATTTGTTTTTCTAGTTTCTACATTTAAGCTCACAAAGACCGTCTGTACACTGATGCAATGAAGCACGCTGAGAGCCAGGCAGCCAAAAGAACGACGCTGTAACATGCCGAAGCGTTCAAACCTACACATATTGCTCACTGTTTAATTATGAGAACAATTCTCCCAAAGACTGTGAAAGGCGACCGAATACTTCACTTGGTCGCTAAAGGGTTAATGGTACTGCACAATTAATTTTCGAATAACATCTGTAAAGTGTTTGAGAAAAATGACGGAGAAGGATGTTTGAGAATGCATTATTCTACATTAAGCGTTTAGTTATCTTAGTACATAGCAAGTGTACGCGCGGTGTATATAATTACATAATACGTTTAAAAACATTTGTTTACACTCATCTTGCTACACAACACCTCTGAGCATCCTAATTAGTGGAACTATCTTTCAACGTTCGTTGCAATTTCCATAAATAGACATGACTGAGTAAAAACATATGACCAATTTACTGTAAAAACTGCACCGTACAAGATTGGAGACTCAGGTTTTTTTAAGATATTCAAGAGGCTAACTCAACCTTCATTACTGGTTTGCTTATCACTTCAGTCTCACAGCGGCCATGTTTTCGTGTCAACTCAATCATGACTGTTGATTATGATGAGCTCCAGTCGAGTATGATGAGCTTCAGTCGAGTATGATGAGCTTCAGTCGAGTATGATGAGCTCCAGTCGAGTATGATGAGCTCCAGTCGAGTATGATGAGCTTCAGTCGAGTATGACGAGCTCCAGTCGAGTATGATGAGCTCCCGTTGAGTATGATGAGCTCTAGTCGAGTATGATGAGCTCCAGTCGAGTATGATGAGGTTCAGTCGAGTATGATGAGCTTCAGTCGCGTATGATGTGCTTCAGTCGAGTATGATGAGCTTCAGTCGAGTATGATGAGCTTCAGTCGAGTATGATGAGCTTCAGTCGAGTATGATGAGCTTCAGTCGAGTATGATTAGCTTCAGTCGAGTATGATGAGTTGTACCAGACTGTTCAGACAGATTAATGGAGATTCACTTTTTTTTTGGACTGCAGGTCCTTGTACCCTAACTTTTTCTATTTTTACATACCCATCTCGTGTCAATTATATTGAATAAGTCGACATCTATTTCAAAAACAGACATTCTAACTGCACGACGAGTTAACGGGACGCTGTGCTGGAGAGTTTAGATTGTGTCAGGATAGTTTAACAACACAGTTGACAATGGTTTCATCAGATTTGATAAATAAAATTTAAGGTTGCTTACGATTTAGAGAGTTAAACTCATTCCCCTTCACAACAAGCATGAAATGTAAAGGATTCAGAACTGAACCACAAGCCATTGCAATTTGATCAAAATAAATGAAGCATATTTTTTATTTCTTTCTTTTTGGTACGATATGTCTTGAATTTTTTTTCTAAAAAACGAGAGACTCTCGATACTACCGAGAGGATCAGTTCAGGTGTTTTAACTTTCAGGTAATTTTTTGATTTCTCTCTTGTATGGCCAATTCAACTATAAAATCATTTTCTTATCAAATAATAAGCGTTTATAGCAGTTAATTCAGTTGTAAAACACCAAGAAAATGGGCACTTTTTCAATGGAAAAATCTTTGATAGCACAATATTAACTTAAATGCCTTACAATTCTTCCTGCTTATACATTAGGGAGAATATTTAGTAACAGCTTGACGAATAAAAATGACCGCTATAAATTAATTCGTATATAACCTGCGCACGCTGGGTACGAATCTCCTACTCGTACACACAGCATGTTATCACTATTCATCTCACTACACATTACATCACGAGTAATGCTGACCTTAAAGGGAAAGTGAAAGTTCTGTAAATCTCAGAAGCCATGTTAAGAGAAAAAGGATAGAATTTATATGAACAAGGTCATAGGGGTAGGAGACGATGACAAACACATAAATTGGGGAAATTACTTCAGCGATGCATTGCCTTCATCAAGAGGTCTATTCTCCAGCTCAGTCCCTCCTCACGAATTCATTGATTTATCCAGACTACACACCCTGTTTTACACAGACTCCCTGGTTCTCACAGACACCCTGTTTTGCACACACACTTTGTTTTACACAGACACCCTGTTTTGCACACACACTTTGTTTTACACAGACACCCTGTTTTGCACACACACTTTGTTTTACACAGACACCCTGTTTTGCACACACACTTTGTTTTACACAGACACCCTGTTTTGCACAGACACCCTGTTTTTCACAGACACCCTTTTTGCACACACACTCTGTTTTACAGACACCCTGTTTTACACACACACTTTGTTTTACACAGACACCCTGTTTTACACAGACACCCTGTTTTTTACAGGCATCCTGTTTTGCACACACACTGTTTTACACAGACATCCTGTTTTACACAGACACCCTGTTTTTTACAGACACTCTGTTTTACACAGACTTCCTGTTTTTCACAAACACCCTGTTTTTTACAGACACCCTGGTTTGCACTCACACTCTGTTTTACACAGGTATCCTACAATAGGCAGACAATTCTAACATCTCACAATCAGGTTTGTGAATAATAAAATCTTAACGCTACCACGATACACTCGTAACAAAAAAATGTAAAATAATCATACACTCTGTCCGTCCCCCCTGCCATCCGACCCTGTGTTTACTAAACCCATAAGTGCATTTAAAATAGCGATTGGACCAGTATGATACTGATCAGTTGAGAGGCAAAATCTTCGAGCTATGAGAAATATTATATTATATATTAAAAAAGAGTCATTAAATTGAACGAAGGCTCTTGAATAGCGACTTGCTAGAAGTCAACATACACAATTCTAACCGCAGAATTTCTATCTTTAGGTTCATCAGCACAACCGAAGAGTTCTTCGCATGAGAGATGCAGGTGCTTGAACACGCAAAAGAAATGTAGGCTCAGAATAAATGAATGTCTTTGTCACAGTAAAAAATATGTCAATAAATAAGTGTCACTTCTTCCAAGGTTGAAATCAGTAGGTGTTGCAAGCATAAATATGCACGAGACCTTCCAAATTTTTCAGATTGGCTACTATGGTTCAATATTAGCGTCCTCTGAGTGCTAATTTTCACATGACTTGTGATTCATCTGACAGTGATAGTCAAATTTTTTCTGTAATAATTTCCCATGCATTTTCGAATCCTCACTCAAAAATTATGGAGAAATATGAGAAGTAAATAGACACCTACATGCTGTAGACAGTGGAATCATTTTTCTGTGAATTACTGAACTCAGTAAGATTTGAGAGACTTTTACGTACCTTGAACGATGAAGGTATAATCTTAAACCCATGAATTATCTTGCCTGTAAATCTGTTGATGTCAATTATGTTTGTTCTCAAGAAATTTGATGTTTCTTTAATGAAATACAGTGGCAAGAATGTATCCTGTTAATGGAGATTGACTTCCAATTTTCGTGAGTGCGTTGTATCTCTCGGTGCAGTTGCTGCTGAGCTAAGAAGAGTAGTCAGTAGTGAAAGCCCAGCTGGAACCAATAAAAGGGAATTTTTGCCTACATTCGGTACAAATTGAGACCTAGAAAACAAACAATGCGAAACAAAAAGAACAATCTGTAAATAGGACTGACAGTTCACTAATATCGTAAACTATTATTTCACTGTAATGAGTCATTTTAATCACTGGGGTTGAGAAAAGCGTATCGCTTTGTTATACCACAGTAACAATACCTCCATCTCGCATGAAGATGATCAAGACACGTTCCACTGTAATGGTACATTATTAACAAGAGACTGGACGTATTCTTAGGCACCTGCACTTGTTAATAGATTTACAAGCGTACCTGGTAAGTTTTATGAAGCAGATAAAAACGTAGCATTATTTGTCAAGAAATTTCCCGCTGGGCAAAAGGAGATGGGGTATACAAATGAATTTTGTTGATCTTTAAAGATATGAGCAAGTTCGATGATGACATACTGTACGTTTCTGTGAATAAACATGTCACTGTAAATATATTCAGTTTTAGATTCTTAACAGTTCTTGAATTAACTTATCGACTCGGCGAAATCCGCGTACTATTTTGCAAAGTGGTGAAGATGACTAATGTAAGTTCCCAGCAAGTCTTGTAGCAATTAAATTCGTAATTGTCTACAGCTCCAGGCACTTTTAAAAATTAAAGTCAATGTATCAGGTGGGTTAAATTTTGATCGGAGATGGTATGAAGGTAAGCAAGCATATTAAAAGGAAATCTTTAAATAGGAACCTGCTTGCAGCGACCTCGTCCACAGCGAACACAACAGGTTCGAACAACGGAATGCTAGTCAGTTTTTAGGCGTCTGCTCACACAAGAAAAAATTCTCTTCGCTAGCACACCAGCCGACCGTCAAAAAGCTTTGCTCGATGATGCAGTTTGTTGGTGGAAAAATACAGTCCTACTTAGTGCTGTTTTGATCTCGAGCTGTTCATGTGTGCTGTGAACTTCTGTGCCATATTGACGCCATTCAAATCTGATCACTTAAGATCGACGAATTGAATTGCAATGAATGTTATATCAGAAGAAATCTGAGTTTAGAACAGACAACCTTTTTATTCAGCTGCAACGAGTGACGGACCCTATTATCACCTTCTTACGAATAATAGATAACCTTACTGTGAGTGGGTTCGCTTGTACCGAAAGAGTTCAATTTGTATACCTTCATTATATACCTTGAGGAATTATGAATTAATTCCTAATTAATTAATTCACGATAATCTCTCGCTATAAATTACAGCAGTTCCATTGTTTAATCTGAAAATCTAATTTTAATCTAGTCGTCTTAATTAAACTCGTGCATCACAATATTTGTTTAAATCTACTGCTGCCCCAAGTACAGAGCTTTAGAAGCAAATAAATAATGAAAGGATTGTGTAGAAAAATTCTCTTTGAAATGGCTGAATACATTCAATGGCATTCGTCTGCAAGCCTCAACTGTAGTTTTAATTGAACGAAACGTATGAAGTTATTCTTCACGTACCAGAGTGTAAATGTATTTTATCTATGTGGGAAAAACATTTCAGTGATGGCCATAAAAATCTTGCTAAGCCAAACTGTAGTAAATGGATTCAATATGTGCAATGTTTTTCATTGAAATGCTTTCAACTTTATTCTACACTGCCTTTCAAAATACGAATATTCTAGATAATGAAGCGTTTTCCCTTAATGTTCTAAATATAAACATTATTTCAAATTAAAATTCAAGGGACAGAAAGAAGTTAATTTTTGAGCTTTGGAGTCGGAGTCGAGAAGTCAGATTTGGGGCAGTTATTTTGTATTTATGATCCGCGCACCAGAACTCCGAAATATTTTGACCACGGTTTAATTTGTTAAAATTGCTTAGGAATTCAGTTTAAGATATTGATAGAATCACAATCAAAACGTAATTCAGATCTGCATATTCTTTTAACCCTGCAATCGGCATTTCAATGTTGGAGACTCGGAGTCACTCAACCACTCACGCTTGGTGGGCGCTGGAGTCATGGTAAGATGAAAACATATAGAAGAGAACTCAAGAAAACACAACTGTACGGTCGAGCCTAGTGGCAGATTTTTGGATTTGAAGGCAAGTTCTACGCTCTCATACACCAACAACTCACTAATAACACAAGTTCTACGGTCTCACACACCAATAACGCACTAACAATACAAGTTCTACGCTCTCATACACCAGTAACGCACTAACAATACAAGTTCTACGCTCTCATACACCAATAACTCACCAACAACACAAGTTCTACGCTCTCATACACCAGTAACGCACCAACAATACAAGTTCTACGCTCTCATACACCAATAACTCACCAACAACACAAGTTCTACGATCTCATACACCAGTAACGCACTAACAACACAAGTTCTACGCTCTCATACACCAATAACTCACCATCAACACAAGTTCTACGCTCTCATACACCAATAACTCACAACAACACAAGTTCTACGCTCTCATACACCAATAACTCACCAACAACACAAGTTCTACGATCTCATACACCAAAAACTCACCAACAACACAAGTTCTACGCTCTCATACACCAATAACGCACTAACAATACAAGTTCTATGCTCTCATACACCAATAAATCACCAACAACACAAGTTCTACGCTCTCTTACACCAATAACGCACTAACAATACAAGTTCTACGCTCTCATACACCAATTACTCACCAACAACACAATTTCTACTGCTCGTTAGTATTCTCCTGAACACAGGAGTTCCAAAGGAATTTCCTTCTCTAATTTCGTGTACGCATTGCCACTTTTTATAGCTTCATTCCCTTTATTTCTTCTGAATTGATTACCCCTCGCAATTGTGCAGCTACCCGTGCGAGGTTCCTAATCTACTCACCTTACAATTTTGCGGCTAAAATTGCTCCGCATTCCGCTGGCCCGAGGCTAGCTTCTAAGGCAGCGCTTGCAGCCAAGTTGGTTGTCTACCGTCTAGCTGAGCGTCTGCCGTCTGGCCCTAGATCTACCCGAGCTGCAATTTGCACCCACGTTACGCAGAAAGGCTGTCTGGCTGTAAGTGCATTGGCTGAGAGTGCAGCCGTTCACACAGCCATTGAGCTCTTGCAAGCAACTCGGTCGCTACTGTCAGACAATCTGCTATTAGTCGTCCAGCTACGCTCGCGTTACGTAGGGCTGCGAAGCTCTCCTCAACATTGATCTCCTTATAACAAATGAAGCATATTGTTTTCAACTCATTTCTGTGATTACTAGCATTCCAAAAAACCGCAGGTGTGGATCGTTTGTCAATAAATCGTCGTGTAATCGCCGTATCAGAAGTGCTCGTTCTGGCCCGGGAACAAGCGCGCTTAGAAACACAGAACTCTTCAACGCCCTTAGCAACAAGACTTTCATGTGAAAATTTTACTTTATTCCAGTGATTTTGCGCCAAGTTTCAGCCAGGAAGCAGTGATGTATGTCTACTAGTAGGCAGGTGTCCGTGAGGAGCGTTTGAAAAAGCGGTGAGTATATTCCGTAGACTTAAGTGTGATTTTCTGAACGTTGCCGGTGCTTGGTTATGTGCCTCTTAAATCTCGGCGTTGGCATCACTGGGGCCCTGGCAACAGTGCAGACTGTCTGCTGCAAGCTCCCATTTAATATTAGCCCCAGGTCTCAATCTTAATTTAATGGAGGCTGACTGACCTTTTCCGGTTCTACTTCATCTTGGTTAGTGCGTGTTGACTGGCGTACTGTACTATGAATTTTATTGGTTTTAGTTCGACTTTGCTGGTTTGCGTGGGTGGGTGAGATATTATTTTTTATTTCATCACCTGAAGTGTCGTTAATTCGTAATGCTTGAATTTATTGCAGGTCTCGTCAATTATAGCGATGAAAGATAGTTGGACGTTGCTGAATTATACTCTAATTTAGATTTAGTTATCAGTTGTGTGATGCGGTGTTACAGCACATCTAGATTGGTTGGAATTTTTGTGATAAATACCTCTAATGTGACATTTACATGACGTGTAACCTTTACAATCTGCAGTAATGCTCGCCAGTCTGTTACCAGTTTCTTGAAACTCTTACGTTTAGAATAATTCGATGAATTGCAAAGATCTGTTACACATTAGAGTTAGGCTCAGCATGTTGTGTTTGGTGAGTCTGGCTAGAGGAGTTAGGCCTTGACCGCTCTATAGGCGACTATTGATTATGCTTGCAAGCTGCAAGCAAGCAAGCAAGAATGGGCATCCATAAGCTGTGATAACTGACGACCTTCGTTCAGACATCCCAAGGTTTGTAGAGCTTCTGCGCAAGCATTCAAACGATGTCCATCACTCGTCGCTTCCTTATCTCTGACCTTGTTCTATCAAGCTCAGTAACTGCACGGAAACTTAAAAGAGATGTGAAGAAGATTACTCTTTCGTATGATGGAAGGACGTGCTCTAGATATATATCTCCGTGCAACCTTTTCATGATCTGTTGGACCCATCGACTGACAAGGTTGGCAGTAAACACACGGGGGCGCGGAGAGAGAGAGAGAGGGGTGCGAGTAGCGTCTGCTTGCGTGGGCCATGTGTGTTGAAAAATAAACGAATGAAGGAATTATATATACCCACGCTTAAATTCTAAGGAAACACAGTGATTAAGCGAATATAAAGTGCTAATGAACCGGTATTTATTGATGCTTATTTCTTGGATCCGCTCGAAAATTTGTTCGGTGCTGAAGAGACAAAAGATTGGCAAAAACCAGAAACTTTAGGCCAACCTAACATACCAACCTGACGAGTAAAAACTTAGGCACTTATTTTTTTTACACGTGCTCCTGTTGCAAGCAAGCATAATGTGACCGTTGCATTGAGTGTTCATAAGCTGCACGACAACTTGTGATGCTCTTTTCTTCTTGCCAAGGACGGGAGTCTGTATATGTAGTTCTGATCATCGATGCACACGTGTAATTCTGTTATCAAATGTTCAGTGTACTGATGCTACTGATTTGTTGACAGTGTGCGTTGGATGGTCTTGTCTTTGTGTGCATGCTGAACTTAGCAACAATTAATTCAGGAAAAATTGTAAGCAGTCTGTTTTTTTTTCAAGATCAGGGAATGCAAGACCTGCGTGGTGTTAGGCCATAAATCAATGCTTAAATTCACAAGCTGAACAACTAAAACGAGAGCATTTTTTGTATTTTTACTGGTTTTGGTTCAACTGCATGTGATGAAAACCAGGAACGTTTTTGTAGTCTCCAAAGGCTACACGAATACTGAAGTCAAATTTTATCTCCACGTGTGATCTCCAGTAGATTTACGGTACGTTTTCCAAGCTGATTTATAGTTCTTTTAATTAATTTGGATGTGCCACGATACATGCTATACGATCATAACTCTAGACTGAGTAAAACATGTTTTTCCGGGAAATATATCATTAATAAATGATTGATCAAGTAGCATGAACGAGGACCAAGGGCCTATGCCTGTGGCTGAAGTTTCCATTACTAGTCTTGCTTTATAAAATTGTCATCCAGTGTTGTACTGAATTCTTCTGAATGCTCCGTTTGCCGCGTCTTTGTAGTTTTGCTGAACCTGGGGTGATTGTGTGCATTGAAATAGTTTGGATTGCACATTTAAATGCAGTTATTTATTTATTTATGCACCGTTTTCTGTTTGTTTCGTTTGGTAAGTCCGTCGTCTTTGAATTTCATGTTCATGTAGACGTTGAATCGCCTTAGTTTTCGTTGCTTGAGGGCAGAAAATAAAACGCTGACTTATTCCAAGATTCTTCAACCCAAATAGGACAATTCTTTATCTTGGATATTATTAGTAATTTTATCTACTGATAGACTATTGAGACCCATGCACAGTGTCTTGCTCTGCTATCTTTAAGTGCATTGCTGATAATTGTTTTGTGACGTGAATTATCAGGTTCCTAAACAAAAGGGATTCATCCTTCGTTCTATTTTTCTGAACATCGAAAGTGATCATGATTTAACATTCTATATCCAGTGGTTCTTTTTACTTAACACGTTTCCTGCGATTGCCTAGCCGGTGCAAATCTTTACTTTGTGCACATAATCACTAAAAGACTTGGAAAAAATTACATAACCTAACCTAAGTGACCCACCGGTGAGGTTCCATCGCAGAAAACGTGTTAAATATACGTCTTGCTTACGATCAAGGTGACTTCTATCTTTTATAGCTACAAAAAGTTAGCATTTTAAGCTTGTGACGGGCAGCAACAAAAAACTGGAGCTATTTCACCAGTTCTCCAAACCTGTCCAAATGTTATAATTATAAAATTTTAGATTGAATGGTTGGGAACTTTTCAGTCATTGCAATTTTCTGATATCCCTTTTACTAATCGCTGTATATTCCTGAGTTTATCACTAGCGGTCGTTTTGTTACGCGTTTCAATCGAGAACAATTTTTAGCAAAAGCCTTTAATTTAGGCGCTGCTAATCCACGTGATTGTTGGTACTAATTTTCTGCTGAAGAATTAGTCTTGTTCATTAGCACTGGTTCTGTATTCTTGTTCAGCTAATGCGAAGTCTGCATTACATTCTGCTTCTGACGTTGGACACTATTGCAATATTTTCTGACATATAGGTAGAGGACTAATCACCTAATTAACTATCGTATTAAAATTTATCACATTCAATGAGAGTACCGTACGAAGGAATTAGTTAGAATTTGTTTCAGTGATGTTTGACAGATTTTTATCAGTAAGTATTTTCTACGAATGTTTGATTAATGTGTTATAAATAATGGTGATTAATGAATTTCTTCAAAGTCCGTTCTGTAAAAAATGTAGTTGAGTTTAGTGACTTCTGCCGCTACGAGTTTAGCAGAGCATCCAGAATTCAGCTAAGCTCTTGTTTGTATAATGAAGCATTTTAGCTGCTAATTTACTGTTGAGAACAAATCATTGGATTCCTTGGTAGATTTTAATGGAAAAAGAACGTCAAAAAATACAGGACTAGTACTAGGAAGTTGCTGTGCTATCAAATACAGCGTTGTAGGACGTAACTCTCCTTGCTGGAAATACTCGACGTGTTTTGATATATCAAAGTTGATTCAAGATTCTCCCTGTGGATTTTACCGTCGGGCTGATTTTCTTTACCATGCGACGCTCATGTATTTAAATGCCTGGGTTTATTTGAATCGGAAAGCCGTAGTCCCAAAAACTAAGTGAAGAAAATGGAATAAATTGAAGCACTAAAGGAATAAAATTTCAGTGTTACGATTTTTTTATCTTTAAGCAGACGTTCGAGCTTGACAGGAATGAATAAGTAGTATTTGACAGGAATAAGTAGTAATATTTTTGTGCCTATTAAATGTTGTAACTACTCAGTTACTTAAAGCACATGCCCTTCATGTTAGTGCTGTGTAATTACAGAAATACGAAGGTATTGTTTAAATAGGGAAGAGTAGTATTTTTTTTGCTTAACTTAAGCTCAGTCGCTGTCAAGCATATGTTCCCTCCTCGACTTCTATGCATTGTGCGAAATTTTGCCAGTGGGAACAACTCGTGATGTAGTTTTTACTATAAAATTGTGGGCAAACAGCGATCTGGCCCAGGGAGGCACCTCGTGTTTTGTTATAAAACACTGGGTAAGCAGCTATCTTGTGGACATAGCTTTGTGAAGGTCTTTTGCCTAACATATATTCGAATGTACACTTGTTTCTCTCTGCCTCATTGCCGTTTATGGCAGAGCTTCGAAAATGCCCGTAATTTTATGTTCTGTACGAATACTACGAACGTCCTTTGTATTTCATAAAATATCCATAAATTCTTTTGTTAAAAAAGCTTATGGAACAACATACTCAGAACTAAAATGTATTAAGAAATTAGTTTTGTACTTAATTATGGCTTGTAAAAGATAAACCTTGAAAAACCACTTTCAATTTACTTTGATTGTAGTGTTTCGTACTTCACGACCTACATTTTTTTAAACACCATTCTGTTTACCTATTCTCATAATATTCCTATACGAAAAAGTCGTTGCACATTTGAAAGGTAGCGTGCAAAAGCGTGTACTTTCATGTGCATTTTGAACTAGAGCTGCTCTTAGAAAGCGAGCTTGTGGATCAATGCAGCACACCTGTCCTTGCCACAATTATTCATGTCTGCTTGCATCTGAGTTCAGTCGCTGGGTCACTGCAACACATGAGTGCTCCACTTTGGTACATAGTTTACAGGCTGTGTGTCAAAACGACTTTTGTTATGGGCGGCTGAAGTCAATTTCAAAGCTTGTGCTACAAACCCATCGACTGGGCTCTGGTTTATATTCGCCTGCAATACAGGGACCTGAAAATTTGTTAGTAATCTTGCAGTTGTTGCTTAGTAGACAGCGGATAATCGGAGGGCAGGAATGTTATTTCTGTGAACAGTCAGTGTGTGTTTTTTGGACACACTATGTATGACACTACCGTTAGTTTCGGATAGTTTAATTTAAGTTTGCTGACGGCAATGGTATGTGTTTTTAGCGCAATTCTAAGTATTATTTTGCGAGCGGCTTACATTCAACTTCAAACATTTCAAACTTTATCCCTGGTCTTTCCCATATATCTTCAGTTATTGTATAACTACACAAATATAGGACATCATTGTCTATTACTTGAGGTACTATCGACATTGTTATGAAATTTAACACAAAAGCCAAAAGTAACGAAGCTCGAATTAGTAATATGCAAATAAGGTGTGTTACAATGTGTCCAAAAACTGTGAACTGAATATGATAAGATCTCCACGCGTACAGACATGAAGAATAAGAACATACATGAAATTGTTGGATGGTTACTGTGAGATATTAAAAAATACACAAAAATGATGCTTTACTCTACGAGCTACATTGAAATGCTGGAATTTCATCACTGGATGCTGAGGAACAATTGGACACATGATTGTTAATCCATTTAGATCTTAGCTGTGAGAACACGTGCTTTTGGTTCAGTCGTAACATTTTCCAATAAAAGAACACAAATATTATCCAGTAAAAATTAAAAGAGCGCTATAATTTTTCAACATTTTTTAATATTGGTGACACCAGGGGAATTGAATAAAATATGTATCACTGTATTCATGTTAGAAGTGGTTCCCTGAAATATCTGGTCATCCCATAAGTTCTGTCCGAATATTAATTCATGAGGCGCCCACTCTCCAAGTTTAGGAACTTTTCCAAGTTTTTGAAGATGACAATGAACAGTTGTATGGTTTGAACTGAGAACCACTGCTAATTCTTCAGTTGATAAAGCAGGATTTTCTTCAAGGGCTGCTTCAAGAAGCTTTCCATCAAACTCAACTGGACGTCATCTTCAACGGTGAAATCTCCGACTCTGAATTTTGCAAACCATCTTCTGCAAGTTCTTTCATTTACACATTCCTCTCCATAAACTGATTGAATGTTTCTAGCCGCTTTGGCTGCTGAGTTTCCTTTCTTGAACTCGTAAAGCATTATGTGCCTCAAATGATTCTTGGGTACTTCCATGTCAGCAGAATTTTAATAAAAAAATTAATTTTATTGTTCTCTGAAATAAAATTTGATAAGTTTAAATGCATCCAAACATAAAAACAATGTTCAGCTCCATTAGACTTTATAAAATATTCTTTAAATTTCGTTCAATTTAGAAAAAGGTAAAATTCGGACAGAACTTAAGGGATAACCTGACACATGATGCTGTTGAGGCTCTGCCGTCCAAGCAGCCGCCATTTTAGATGCCGACATGTCACCGACTAGCTACATGCAGCCTCATGTATGGCGCACCCACTCAACGAACTAGTCTGCACGGACAACAATAGTTTCCTCTAGTTTTCTATGTAAAACAGGATCTTGGTACTACAACTTGCAGGCACACTTGTATTGTACGCAACTTAGTTCAGGAACATGACAGGTGTTCGTGTTCAGTGGCCACGAACACTCGTGCATGCAGGAACATGACAGGTGTTCATGTTCAGTGGCCACGAACACTCGTGCATGCAGGAACATGACAGGTGTTCACGGACACCCGCCCTGAAGAAGATGAATGTATCATGAGCTCATGAATTGCTTGGAGATGTTTATGTGCGTTGCTACTCTGGAATTTCCACCAATGCAGTTACTCCAATATTATCGAAATTATAACTAGTTGCGAATTTAAATTTAGTTGCTGATGCGTAGTCAGTGTTGTCCAATATTTGTCAACGTGAAAATCATTCAAGAACACACGCAACAACTGAACAGTGACTGCAAATCAATTGCAATGAATATTAAAAGATTTAAGGTTGATTTTCTATCGCTTGTAGAAAAGGTAATCTAATCTAAAGTGTATTGAGACTTTAGAGGTCGTGCAATGTTGGCTAAATTATTTATGAGAATATATAGTTATTTCGTTACTTCATCATTCGGTTCGAATATGAAGCAGAAGATGCATTGGGATTTTCTGAATTCTGTTTACTGGCCTTAACTCAAACTAAAGCAGCAGCCGTGGTGAGTGATGGACCTTTAGTAAAGCAACAAAGTAAATGTAAGTATCCTGGATGATTTTTGTTAGTATTTTTAAAAACCTCGTATGCGTGTTCTCTGAAAAAAAAATCATGTTATCATTTTCAGTTTCTAAATCACATCTCAAATACGTGTTCGTGCATTACATCTGTTAGCAGTGCTTGCATTTTTGATTACAGCAATTTCATTGAGAATGATGTAGTAGATGAAGCAGGTTTGCTATAAAAACAAGAGCAATGCTAACACTTGTGCTAAGAGCTGTTGGTCAATCCTGGTGCAGTCTTTAGTGAAACGTTATCAAAATTACTAATAAGGTTCGTGCTTGTTTCCAACTAAATTCATATCTCTGTCAATAGTAACTTGGATTTTGGCACAAAAATATAGAATCTGTGAAATTTCAATGATGTCTGATATCATTTAGACATTTTTAGACATAACTGCTGGTGTAGGATGGTGAATAACTGCTGGTGTAGGATGGTAAATAACTGCTGGTGTAGGATGGTAAATAACTGCTGGTGTAGGATGGTGAATAACTGCTGGTGTAGGATGGTAAATAACTGCTGGTGTAGGATGGTGAATAACTGCTGGTGTAGGATGGTGAATAACTGCTGGTGTAGGATGGTGAATAACTGCTGGTGTAGGATGGTGAATAACTGCTGGTGTAGGATGGTGAATAACTGCTGGTGTAGGATAGTAAATAACTGCTTTAGTATTTTAATTTTTGAACTTTATTTATGATAGACGAATCTCAGAGTCTGAAAATGAGAGTCTATTCAGTGATGATCAAGTTCTAACGATGGTCCTATAAGTTTATTTTTCTCATAGGAAATGGTTATTTATTCGAGCTCCCCATATTTTTTTTCCTTGATGTTGTTTATTTATGGACCATGTATTTGTTTTTCTGTTTCTGTTAATTATAATTTTCTTTGTTTTTATTGAATTTGTCTGGATATCTTTACTTTTGAATTTGATACTGGATTTTAGGTGGAACAAATTTAGCTCCAATAGCTGTAATGTAATTATTTCCTGTGGAAAATGTAAAAATGTTAAGCATTAATCATGAGCCAGGTGTTTGAAGCGCACTAAAATAAAAGAATAGTACAGTAACACGTTGACTCCGAAGTGGTACATATGTGTACCACTGAGGTTGGGTTCTGTAATTTTTTCAGATCCTTCTAGTGACTATGCGTACAAAGTGAAGTTTTACACCAATCAGGCAATCTGAGGCAACGTGTTAATAAGAGACCTACACATTCTCCTGAGTCAATGGAAACGTGTTTTCAAGAAATGCATTGGAAGAATCTCTACCATGCAGTGTTTGGTTTATTTTCGCCCCTCATGAAATGTGAGACTGCTACAATATTTGTGCTCTATAGTCACGTAAAAATCATAAATTAAATTTAAGTGGCTTTTTTCGAAGCGACGTCTCATTTCTAATAAATGATATCATTAGTCGAGGTTAATAAACGAGAATTTGTGCAAAGAATCTGCTTAAAAATATTGAACTCCCTTGGTTTCATGTGTGTCTTTACATCGTAACTTCTGAAGAAACCATAATATGAGTGTGAAGCACCTTCTTCTAATGAGCCCGATCTCATTCCGACCATCTATCAAGTTTCTGGCAAAGGTCTCAGCCAAACACAGGAAGGCATTTGAACTAGTTAGTTCTTACATGAATTTATAATTATCATTTGTATCTATAAACTCTTTCACTCCTATTTTGCTTGTAACATTGGTTTCTTGCCGTAACAGAGAATGTTTTGCAATCCGACCATCTAACTTAGTTTTGAAACATTAAACCTACTAAAATGGACCATTTCTTGTCCACAATTGCGCTTATCTTGATTTGGCTTGTCGCGGACGAGACGAGAAACTGTTCAGAGAATTCAGCATTCTCTTGCACATGTTTCCTGAGTGTGTGGGAGGCATTTAATGAATGGTATGCGGGTTTGTTTCGGAAGTAGGGATTGAGTCATGGTCATAATTAACGCATTCAGCTAGTTTATTTTCCCTGACGGTGAGAATTTTCTGTGACAATTCTAAAAAATGATTCTATCACTTACTCGGTATAATTATGAATTGATAAAATGTATTTGGTGATATTCGAATAGTTTTGGGGTATTCAATAATTCAAACAGACAAGAATATTGTATTACTATTCGGATACATGACGTACTTAATTTTTCATTAAATTTTTTACGGTAAAGCTTGGCAGAAAGCATGAAAAACAAGCTACACGAATTACGTGCGCTGGGTAGTATAGTTAGTGTATAGTGAATTGAATCATCTGGGTCTAGTTTTGTTAATATATGTAGTAAACTATTACTTTCTCCCGGTGGGAAATTTTTATGATACATCCTGTACTACACAAACGAGGGGCCATCTGACTTCTGTTTGCAATGACGAAAGGTGTCATCAATATAGCTCATGAAAAAAAATCGTCCAGAATTCGTCTGGGAAAAGTTATGAGCAAAAAATTCAGTTAGCTTTTGAAAATATTCGTGAATATTGACGCAAGGAGTAAGACCTACTTCCAGAATGAGTGGGCATATTTAGAGCATTTGTGAGAAGTGGATAAGTAAAAGATAGCTGTGTGATTACACGGCTGAAGGGGCAGATAGTAAATGCGATTTGGATACATCGAGATAAACGAGTAAGTTGTAGGAAATACAAAGAGATAAGGAAACTTTTGTGTTACAGGGACCACTGGAATCACTGCTGAATTAGATGGATGTGCTTAACTTTTTACGGGAAAGGGAATGGTGTAACGATGATATGGGCAAAATGAAAGTAGGTAGTGTTTTAGCTGCAAACGCAAAGGTTTGGAATATTACCCTGCTTCGGATAGGTATTATGATGCTTTAGTTTGCACCACTTGAGTCTCAGGAGGAGAAATAAAATTCGTTCAAATTAGAGCAATGCTGCTTGCCTTCTTGTTGAGACCATCCAAACCTGAATTACATAACGGATATTCCATTGATCAAAACCTAAATATTTTATCGCTTGCCCGATAGTGGTTCACCAGCATGTTACCTCTCACGCTCTTGGTTTTTCTTCCTAGTTGTAAACGAATGGGGAAAGTGGAGTGTTTGTTGTTCCCTCTAACTTGGGGACTTAGCACTCCTTAGGGAATGCATTGGGATGGCGAACTCAAAAAGCGTATTTTACTTTGCATCATCGGTTTGAGAAGTTCATGTCTGATGGTGACTGCATAGAAGCTTCGGAAGGCAGTGAACGAAGTTTTTACTGAATTGTACTGTACTGTAATATCCGTTGCAAATTTCACGGGAGAAGTTCAAAAAAGCACAGATTTCCCATGCAGTTTATTTGAAAAGATTGAAAGTATGCTTGAATAATGCTGCAAGTATGTGGCAGTTTTTTAACATACCGTATAGACATACTACTAGTGTGATATCTTACTGTGCATCATTCCCCAGTTTAATGGAACGCTGTGCTACCTGGAAACCAATTTCCTCCTTCGGAGAGGTACTCAAGAAAATAACTAACCTTCTGTAGTTTTTATAACGTGGGATAAATAATACACACGTGTAAGCTTATTGATTGCAATATAATATTAAGGATCCTTAAGTAGGTTCTGTTGAGAGATGAGATTTTAAAATCACAGCTAATACTGATACTTAATATTGTAACAACGAGCATATACGATTTCGATACTCTCATCCTTATTTGGACCACTGGCGTTCTTGAAGTAAACTAAAAAAATAATTCATTTTGGTCATGTATTTTCGATGCTTTGTTGTAATTCAAATATTTCGTGAATGTTATATTCGAGTTATTTTGCACAATATTTCGCTCAGTCGAAGAGTAACTTCAAGGTTACAATAGAATATGACAACAGAACGAGTTATGGAGTTTCGTTCTTGGGTTGCACCCAAGTCCAATACCATCAGACATCAATTATGCGCAGACACAAGAGTAGGAATAAAGTTGGTGGCGTAATACAAGTCGAGCCACTGCTCTTTTCTTTGTGTGGCCTGTCATTTTCCTGACATCATCACTCATGTAGGCGGATTGCATTATAACAATACAATAAGCTTGCCTCTTATACTTCTTTGAAATCGAGGAGTGCTTTTGTGTTATCGTGTGTTTGTGGACAGAACTTTGAGAGGTGAAGCTTGTGCTATTGATGGTTTTGACAGACAACATGCATTTTTACTGATAGTCTTTCAATTTAAATACATGTGAAAGTTACTTGTTAAAATTTAGATTCAAATACGTATTATAAAAGCTGGAACATGGTGAACGAAAAACTGCATTTCCTACATGTGAGAGATGAGAAACTTCTGTTCAATTCTGTATATACGTCTAACTTTTTCTACACCTATTCCCTAAGCACGAGTATAACTATGTTAGAAGACGATCATCTTACCTTTTGGACGTCTTGTTTAGTTTTCATCTCATTATTTAACAATCCTAGTTTTTATCTCCCATCATTCATTCCCAATCCCTTTATCGTTCATTTATCTGCTCTGTCTTTGCATATTTAACGGCTTCAAAGAAATAAAAAGGGAGTGCAACTGGACGAAATCTGATGGGTTAAATCCAAGCATGCAACTAAGAAACATTCTTGAACCTGAGGGACTCTAAATATCAGTTATTTAAAATTTCTTTGGAATCGTAAAACATAAGTGTTTTCTCTCCAGCGTGTTTTGGCCACACATTAAGCTTTATTGATTTTTTCTTTTAATGACAAGTTTTTGTTTGAGCATAATTTGTGTGTTGAATATATTGATTGAACTACATAAATATTCACCCATAGTTCCAAAAATTAGTGTCTGAAAATGTTCAAATTAACGCAGAGCACTCTTCAAGTGTCTTATGTACGCATGTGTTTTTTTTCGTTCGTTTGTGCACAATACCTCATGCAAAATGGCTTCTGAAGCCAAACGTGATAAAATTGTTGTCTTGAAAACTGTTGAACTAAGCAACCAAACGGATTGTGCATTCGGTTATGAAGAGAGTAAAACGAAATCCTTGCAGGGCACTGGGGAAAACAGCAAGACAGCTCGGGATTTCAAGATTATCTATGTACAGGACACTTCAGGATTGATTGAAGGCTTACTGTACACAAAAAAAGCTATCTAGACAGTTACTTTCAGCAGCTTTCAAAAGAATAGACAAAAGAATGTTGGCGAAGATCTAGCGAGCCGTCGACCATGTCTTCATCTGGTCGGACCAGATCTTCGCCGTGCAGGCAGTTACCCACACGCAAAGTCATAGACAGTATGCACGTGATACAAGAGGTCTGCCTGAGGTTAGTCGTACATATTGCCGCCTTATGAAACATGCTGGGGGTGATTGTTTAGCCCACAGTCGCTTCAGATGGATCCAAGTTTTCTTTGGTCTTCATCAAGAAGGATGTCAAGGTGAGCGCGCTAGTTTTCATAAAAAGATGGCAGAAAAAATGTTACCATTAATAACTGAAAGTTTTGGAAGCCGTTACGTTTTCGCTCAGGACGGTGCTCCGACTCACACATCGAATATGACTCAGCGATGGTGCAAAGATAACTTCAAAGGGGTTTTAGAATCAAAATGTGTGGTTTTCCTTAAGTTCAGACGTGAAGCCAGTGGACTTTTCTATCTGGTCTTAGAGAGTTGTCTCGATAGTCTTATTAAGGTATGGCTGCTCTGAAAGATGCCCTTCTTGATTCATGGTCTGCTTTAGATAAAGAAGTAATACTGTGCTCATGCCGCTGTCACCAGTCGTTGGGAGCTTATAGTCAAGGCAAAAGGAGGTCATTTTGAAATTGATCTCTGTAATATATAAGCAATGTGCACTTGAACCCGCTTGCCAAATTTAACTATCCTGCAAAAAGTATATTTTGAGCAATAATAAGATTTAGTGAGTAAATATTTAAGGGACGCACTATGCTACGTACATGCAACTTAGTATGTTCTCTCTGTGGAAACTAAAAATTATTTAAATAATTTTTTTTGAAGAGTCAAGTCACGAGACGCTTGGTGTCAGGATTCTAGCCGAACGCACGTGAATATTTTCAATGTAAACCCAGTAGATGCCAGAAACTCGTGTGTGGACATCTACGGCCGTTGGATGATGCACACCTAATTGCTGGTTGTAACTGCTCTGTTGCAGCTCATCTGCATGCCTTGACCATCTTTTCCTCTAATGTCTTGGTTGTACTTGATTACTTTTTTGAAGACTTTCAACTATGTCTTTATCACTCTTATTGTTTAGTTGCTTCAGATACTTCAGCGATTGTTTTGTATTTTAATGTGGGATTAAACAAGCGAAGCGAAGAAAAATATTCGCTAATTCTTCTAATTGAATTCCCTGTTTTCTCGTGATCGTACTGGTGGATGTTATCGATTGCACTACAATTCCTCCTGATAAGGAGACTGAAATTAAATTCCTGCACTTATTAGCTGTCACTGAGCTCAATCTTTTACTCTAGTGCTCATACTTGCGACCTAGTACCATGTCTGATCATCATAATTTCATGATGATCTAGTTTTAATGTGATCCTAAGCCCATTGCGCCTATCATGTGGCCAGTAACGCTCGTCTCCTTCAGTTAACACACATTTTCTGATCACGTGACATGAGTGGTCCGTGTTTATTAACACGTTGCCTACCGTTGTTCAAGATTGCAGTTAAAATAATAGTGCTACATCGACATACGAATGTCCTAACTTACGAATTATTTAACACACCAGTGGTCATTTGGTTCAGATTTCCGCCCATGGAAATCTGAACCAAAAAACATTCGTATGTTGGACGCAAATCTGAACCCAATGACCATTCGTATGTTAAATAATTCATGTTAGGACATTCGTACGTCGAGGTACCACTGTATGCCTAGTGGTACACGTATGTACCAACACGTAGTCAACATGTTTAATATGTATTTGTACATATATGTACCTCGCACACGTGGTTCTCATACGCTTACCGTCTACGTATATGATCAGATGTATTTGAGCATTTTTATTTGGAATTTTATCAGCTTGTTCATTGTGTACTTTTTCTCTAAAATACGCTCTCGGGATTACGATCATACGAAGAGTGCACTCATTATTTGGTTTTAAGTTTCGTGTTAACATTTTGCTTAAATTATCTGCGAACACCGCAATGCGCAAACGTTAGAAATAAATACGAGAATTTTATTGTCGACAAAAATTGGAGCACCGGAATCGGAAGTAAAATTTAATACATCATCTAACGTAGCATAAGAAAAATATATAAAATCCAACAATTTAAAAAAATTATTACAAATAACATTACTATTTGTGTTTATTTTAAAAACACATCTATGATACTTGCAAACATTGATAACTGTAATGCATAAAGTCCTCTTCAATTCAATTTAAATCTTCGATTTTTTGTTTAAGTTACAGTTTTATAACTGTGGGTTGCCTAGTTTATTTCAGATATGTGTTAAATGTGGCGCTCTTTAATAAATATCCAACTTTTGGTATTTGCCATCACAATTCTGCTAAACTCTAAAGAGGAATTATTACGAGGAACTCTTGCATTGCAGTTCTGGTGCAAAATTTAACGCGTACGCAACGTTCAACAGTATAAATGTCTCGTGTATCCGCGAAAGGAATTCCTTCAAGCTACAAACATGTTTGTCCGTGATATGTTTTTTGCACTGTTCTTCAAATGGACCTAATTACTTGGGGTCCAAATGGCATTCGTTGCGCGTTTAATCATTTATGTGTTGAAACTCTAACAGCATAACACGCGGTCGAGTGCAAGTCCACTGCTGTTTTAATGAACGATCAAATGACTCTTGAGCCTGAACTCGTATGTCATGTAACATGACGACGTTACATAATTTATGAGTTTATGAAAGACTGCACGGGAGCAACCTCGGTCATGGTCCGGCTCACGATTGGTTACCCCGAGTCAGCGATTATCCTTCTTTGTACTTCTTATTTTGGCTACGGTTGTTGCAGAACTTCATGGAGTAGCAAAAGCAAGAGAGCCCAGTACTTGCCTACCCCTGTCCTTGCTGAAACTGTGACCTATGTTTTAAAAAGCACGTACACACATACAGGATTGCAGTTGCTGGTCATGCTCGGTGCTTCATTAGCATTTGCGATTTATCTCACTCTTAACTCAGTGCTGGCCTGGCCTTGCGAGGTCTCTGGTCAGGCTCTGATTTGAATTTGCGTTACAAAAACGGAAATTATGACATTTAACTCTATCGTCATTGCTTTTTCTTTGCAGTTAACTTACAATCAAGATGGTTTTGGAAGATTAACGTGGCAGAATTATATTTCAGTTCCTGAGTAAAACCGATTGGTCGCATTCCATAATTCCACGCGTTTCAAGAATCAGTCGATTGCGGTGTTTACATTCAACGTTGCGTATTGAATTTTATGAATTAAGTTTAAAATTATGAGGGTATTAGAAATACGTTTCTTGATATTTTGCACTCATATGCTCATTTTACTATTTCCTTTACCAGATATAGAATAGATTTGAGTCCACAAGTGTTGGCTGGCAAGAATGAGGGTCAGAGTCTAAGTGTCGGATCACATCACGAGAATTGTGTTTTTTCCTCTTTTAAGCTCAGTTAAAGAGTTATGAAGTATAAATATCATGTATTTACCGCTCGTTTGGAGCTAACAAATTAGAGTATTTTGAAGAATTTATGTGTTTGAGGATACTGTTGTCCGCGGTGTGCATTTACGCATGTTCATTCATTAGCGTAGGTTGTCTCAACCAGAATGGCTCAGCGAGGATTCTAATGTGTTGAATTTGCGCATTTAAATGCATCAATATACAAATGTAAGCCTAAGTATGTTGATAATGACGCTTTCTTTGTATTGTAAGTACTATATATTTTAATTTTATTTGTGTGCGTCCACTCGACGCTTACAATTTTTAATGGTGGATTTGAAACTTGATCAGACCTTTACATTTTATTGGTGCTGATATTGAGCAATATCATCTAGTAATTAAATAAATAGGTTAATAAACGAGTGAATAAATCTAATAGCAATAATTCCAAAAGCGATAAACTTGACTGACTGCTATGATAAACTGATATTATTTTGATGGCTGAACTTGCTGAACTTGCTGAACTTGCTGAACTTGCTGAACTTGCTGAACTTGCTGAACTTGCTGAACTTGCTGAACTTGCTGAACTTGCTGAACTTGCTGAACTTGTTGAACTTGCTGCCGAAAAAAATAAATTTTAAATAGTTCATGGTGCTGAGTTTTTACCTGTCCCTGTAAATTATCTTGGTTTCCCAACAAAACCTGATTCTGACCGGTAACCTTTACTTAGAATAGAATAGAATAGAATGAGGCTATAGGAACGAACCTTCTGGCCCATTCTTGGGTCGGATAATTACTTCGATAATTATTCGGTTGTTTACCCAAGTCCCATGCCGTATTTCTAGCCGCGTCAACCATGTCGGCGGCGGGATTCGAACCCGGGTCTTCACACGCTCGAAAGCAGATTCGCTCACCAGTCGACCAAGCTGGTGACTTCTTTTTATGAACTTGAAAATACTTGTTTATTTGAATTATTTACTAACCTAATGCCCTGATCGCTTCACATTTCACACAATAACATGACCAGTATTGAAAGTAACTGTAATTTTAATATTATTCCATAACCTAATGTATTTACAAGAAACAATTCATACAATGTTTTTCCAATAAAGATTACCGAATTAATTTTTCAGTCGTATTTATGCTCAATAGGCAAAGAAAGGAACTCTAAACATTTTGACCCCATAAGGGTATGTACCATAACAGTTATAAAGTCAGAGGCATTTCATGCACAAAATAGTTTGCTAGACCCATCAATTGTTGGTTTTTCAAATAATTGAAAAACATTAAGTGCATCTGAATGGGAAATATTTTACCTTAAGACATTTATCACAATGACAGTGAAGCGACGCAATCCTGTGTTGTTGCTTGGTTCACTTGTCACACACAATCAGAAACCTAACAATTTGGCAGCGCTTCTATTTTGTCGTAATTCATTGCGAGTGCAAGCACCGCCATATTTCTAATTAGAAAACATAACTCAGAGCGGGCGTTTTCATTACTTAGCTTGCTGTGTCATTGTGATGATGGCAGGGAAAAGTTGGAAGTCTGATATGCACTTGGCAGGCGCATGGCGATCGACCCAGTTCGTATTTATGACACATGTCCGTCGGCGAAACCATCTCTGCAATGACTCCATCATAATGAAAATATATTGGATATTAATGACACAAGTTGTTCATTTCCAGTATCGTGTACACTTGATGCATGAATCTCGAAGCAGGGAAAATTAGCCGTGGACGATCAGTGCGACCATAAATCGATGGTATATTGCTCAGCTGTTGGGAGCCGCTCGACGGCGCCGATTGTTAAGTAGGTTTGCAGGCAAAGCATCTCTCACTGTCAGTGGATGCTTGCAAGCCTCGCAGTCGGTCAACGCTTTCTTGCATCGCAATGCTGCTTCGTCTGAAGCTTGACGTGTGTTGCGTTCATCGCTCAATTGATCCCATATGCTCCAATTTGCACGGAGGATGAAAGAGCATCTAACCTGCAAGTGAGAGTCGTTGGTGTGTTGATGATGATGAAGAGATTCTTTACTCAAATACAGGATTATTTTTGTCGCTTCTTACAGAAAAAACTGACACGAGTCTCAAAGAAATGAAAAAGTTAGAAAGGAAAATATGAGCAACACACATTGCCTTCCCTCTTTCTTCAGAACGAATGGTTTGGGAGAGGGAAAACATCCTCATTAAAGTCAGAAAATCAACTTATTGATTTTATATTATATATAATAATATTTATATTTTATTTAAGTGAAACTATTTTGATGTAAACCAGGGAAGAGTTGAACTACTAAATTTTAGTAACCAAAGAATTTGCGGTAATTCGATGTGAGTTTGGAACAGTCGGCCAACAGCGTCAGAATGAACCTGGGCAAGCGTGAATGTTGTCGCATTTCATAGGTAGAAGCGTCGCTGGTGGCTCTGTGTTGACGGGATCGAGGTATTGATGTTGTTTACAACCGAAGAGAAATGCTGATACAAACAAGACGGCATTGGCCAAGAGTGAGTAATTTGAAAAAAGAGCAATGGAAAGACTGTTAACACATGCTTCGGATTTTTGGACTCGAGTGTCAGCATTTTATGACTGGAGCATTGACGCGATTACACAATAAGAAGGGAAAAATTTACCTGCATCAATTAAAACTATTAATTTGTATTTTTCACGGTTGGCTGCGGTGGTTAAACCAGGAATACAATGAGAATAATTTTTCACGGTGAAGCTTGAATTATTGTGGGGCACTGCATATGTTTATTGGATCTAGAACTAACCATTCATTGTTCGTTTAATCGCGGGTGTCGAATTTATTAAATTTTGAGAGTTCTTTACAAATAGAATTGTATTGTTCTGTTTTTAGACCTACTTGTGATTAAATCATGAATCTTTCATGTCGACAGCACTCGTATGTTACGTGTACGCCGGCAGTTACTATATTACACTGGGCTAAATTTAAACTTTGTGCTTTGATCCACATGGGAAGCGTGATGCACATTTGGGTAGTATTCATACATAACCCACGCTTAAAGGTGTCCTATGTTAAATATATCTAGAAAGTGTTGTATCATTTATTTATATATTTAACTTATACGTTTCGTTCGTCTAGAGTATTCTGCTATTACCTACATCTGAACCAGCTTTGAAATTGCTGTACACCAAACTTTTGTTCAGGTCTCCTAATTACGGCAGAACGAGCTCTCATTCCAAATATCACTCAAAGGGAGCCTGCATCCTGCGTCAAAATAGTGTATTTTCATTATTAGAAAATAATGGGGTATGAGTGAAATAGTTGTGTGCATTTTAGCATGTCAACGCCACATCCACTCCCTGTCTTCAATTCGCCACAGTCGCTATCTTCAATATGAGGCGTTCTTTTATCATTTCTTGTTTAATTTGGCTTCTTACTTCTAGGCTATGGACTGAATTTTGATTAATAGTCACAATATTGTATGGAAGTCGAAAATAACTCGTTTTAATTGCCTCAATATGAGTAAGACTTTACTGCGTTCTCAGAGGTCTTCTAAGCCGATAAAAACATCAATTAGAAGCCTCGACAAAATTCCGATGCATGTGAGCGAAAAAAGACTAATTTTAGTCCAAAGTTTGTTGCTCTATGAAATCCTGAAGGTATCGGCATTTAAGAAATGCAAAGGACGACTGCTTTCTGAATTCACAAGAGAAAAGAGGTTACTTAAAGCAGAGATATATTGTTTATTCTTCTTCGAGGATGCCTGCATCTTCTCGTGTTGTGGATTGATGAAAAATTAAAAGGATTTACACTGCCCAAATTGACGGGCTTTAGATTCAAGTTACCTGAGAAAAATTCACATCCTACAGACCACATTCCAATTTCGGTTATAATTTTTACTGGCATCTTGCTGCCAAAAAACTATTTTGACCTTCGTTGAAGAAGAATCAAAATTCACGAGGACATTCATTTGTCGTTATTGTGGGACAAAATTCCTGGGTTAATTCCTCTCGAGAAAACTGGCGTCAGGCTTCCCTGCCAAACCTTTCGACTTGTTCCTGGGACGATCAGCAAAATTTTGAGGTGCTTTGCTCCAGGGAATTTCAGCCTTTGAGTTCATCGCTAATGATCTGATGGACTTTGAAATTTGGTTCATTCTAGAAGTGAAACTTGCTCTTGTTCTGAGAATGGCTGGTAAAGTTCTAAGAGTAATAGAACGATGGAAGAGATTCTTACAGTCCAGAATCTGATTATTTTTTCAAATGGACCGATTTTTGTGGAAAAATCACATGTGATGAAAATCTTCATGTAAAAAAGAAAACTATTGCAATTTATGGATAGCTGTTATTTTTTTTTTCAGAAAAACGGATGCCACTAAAATTGTGCTATAAATTACATTTTATTATATGTATGTTTTTGAGGTAAATGACTTCAGTTGTTGAATTTATTGTTCGTAGTTGGAGTAACTGTGTGATCTGAACGAGAATGCTAATCATTTTTGTCAAGCCAGGAGCTGATGGAATAGTTCTTCATGCACTGCTACTGCAATTGGTCCTGGATAATATGTCGTATTAGGTTTTCTCAAATTCAATACATATTTCCTGTACGAGGAGGCTGGAGATACAACCATGTAATTTTCTATTGTTGGAAAAAAGTAGTTGTCCGGCGAGTCTGCCCACTATCGTATCAAGTGAGCTGATATTTGTAGATTACTCACTGAAGCATCGTGCAGGTTTAGGCAACGTACGAGTGTTGATTCTTCATGTAATTTCTCTAGCTTTTCGCTCTCATTTCTTAGTTTTTCTCTGATTCGTCTGATCCAATTTTACTAAACGCATTGAAGTTTTCTGTTATCTGTAATAATAATTAAACCCCATGTTCGTATCCCATGTTCGTATCATAATTAAACCCCATGTTCGTATCAACACTAAGCGGTCGATCAGTAAATTAGAAATTGTAACTTGGAATTTCACTGAGACTTGTATTTTCAAATTCAAGAGCTTTAGCCTTAATACTAGGACTTCAAACTGTAACGTTGCACTGTATGTAAATTTTTCGAAGTTAACGCTTCGTTGCAGTTTAAGATGTGCCTTGTAATTTATAATTCTAAGTCGTGCCTAAAGAGAATGATCGTTTGCACTGTCGTATTCACCTATTATGGTGATATTAGGATTAACAACAACAACGTTACCACTAGCCGTAAGATGTTAGCTTTAAGATTTGAAAAACCGATTCCTTGTACTGTGTATTTGTACTGTACTCAGTGATGTATCGGAATAAAGTTCATTTATTTTATTTGTACGGTCCTCTTTTACGGTCTTTGGGAGAATTGTTCTAATAATTAAACAGTGAGCAATGTGAGGTTGCTACTAGGTTTGAACGTGGCGGCATGTTACAGCGTCGTTCTTTTGGCTGCCTGGCTCTCAGCGTGCTTCATTGCATCAGTGTACAGACGGTCTTTGTGAGTTTAGACGTACACACTAGAAAAAAATTGGTCGCTGAAGGGTTAAATATTTCTTTTGTGAGTTTGAGAGTACTTAATGTACTTGTCAGTGTGGAACAGGAGTTGCGTTTTATTATTTATGCTGCATGAGTAACTGGCCGACCTGCGGGAATAATGTTCAATTCCATGTTAGATTCGAAGGTATGGTGCCCCTATTCGTGTACGTTTTCTTCCAGCATGGCGGTAAATCAAGAAGTATCGCTGCATATTTAAGAAAGTAAATCATTCCGTCACGGAACCCCTCGTCTCGCTTGACTGGTTTCGCAATGGGAAGTGCTTCGTTTCTTTGATGTTTTAATGCGTGTATAGCGACGACAGCATGTGGAGTTCCCGTTATCAGAGTGTTACCTTAAGGCATCTAGTACTCGTTTGTCAATTCCCAACAGGAAAACACTTGAATTTCTGTCATAAAGTTGAGAAACAGTATATTTCACGCCATTTTCTCAGGAACTTATCAACCTAAGTATCGTGGCTTGGAAAGCTGTAGCGGCAATTAGCGACGCCTGTCAAGAAACGTGCTTTTGATACGAGCGACTTGAGTTTTTGTCTGCATCACGAACACGAGATCACCTTTGTGGAAATGGTAGGCTTTGAGATTGATGGCATCTCTGGAACGTGTTTGTGGAAAATGTGTGTCTCCATCAGAGTTGCATTACAGAGCAAGAGTCGTAGAATACGAATGGTGGAAACAAAATTGGCGTCAGACATCTGGAAATTGAAGTGGTGGGGTTTTGAGTTCTGTGTGCCAAATCAGTTACAATCAAGGGTTTCAGAATCGTCTGCAGTCCAAGTCTTGAGGCGTCCAAGAGTCCCAATGTCGAATTGGGGGTCGGGAGATCACGATAGCCCGACTTGTACCCATGCCTGTGTGGGCGGATATATTTAGTTAAATTCTTCTTGTGTTCCGCTACACGGTCACCGCAGCTCAAACTTGTGGCCTTAGAAGCACGTGTAGCTTCAATTTATAATTACTAATTTGTTCACCTGACCTTACGTTTTTTAGGATGTTACTTGTTATCGTACAACAAAAAACATTTGACGCGTATTACTGTGAGTAATCGCAGCGGTTGCTATCTCAACTTTTCCAAGTAATGCTGTGAAAATTACAACAAATTTTCAGAGGTGTTTTCATTTATATCGTTTCGGTCGATTACCTGTGCGTGATTGCAAGAAACAAATTGCAAGCATTGGAGGATGCTCCTTATTCAAGCAACCACAATTATAGAGTTGTATCAATTGTCTCTAAATAATACAGCATACCGACATTGTTTAATGTTTATTTCCAACGAAATGATCTAGTACAAACTTGTCATTCTTTCATTATGTAGGCGTGCGGCTTGCCGAGGAAAATGAGCTATGTTTAGTGAATGTTCTTGTTGTCTAACCTACGTTGATCGACGCTTGATTTCAATATTGTTAAATGTGTAATATTTGAATCATTGAATTACAGAAAAATTTTCGAAAATTAGAGCTAACAATAGACATCTTTTACTTCCCGTTTTGCATTGAAAATATTTAATGCAAGTGTGCACGCAGACTTTGCTTTCCGTCATCGGAAGACTCTCTCATTTGCAGCCCTGTATCCCATCTTACGTTGTTTTGCTTGTTATAATTGTTTCTGTTCTGGTGAGCTTCAAGCTTGAAGTTTGGCGGTGCATTTCAACTGATCAACTTCCCTCGTGTACAGTAGCGTAGCTTTCATTTAACCCTTTAGCGACCAATTTGTTTTTCTAGTTTCTACATTTAAGCTCACAAAGACCGTCTGTACAATGATGCAATGAAGCATGCTGAGAACCAGGCAGCCAAAAGAACGACGCTGTAACATGCCGCCGCGTTTAAACCTAGTAGCAACCTCATATTGCTCTCTGTTTAATTATTAGAACAATTCTCCCAAAGACCGTGAAAGGCGACCGAATAGTCCACTTGGTCGCTAAAGGGTTAAAAAGATCGTGAAGAAGGGAAAGAGTATCCAGCTTCTGATTTTGTTTTTGGCTGGTTGACTTAGTTACGAAAGAAACCTGGTCTGAATCCTGAGTTTATAATCTATTGTTTCAGCATCCATTGCGCCTTTTACGCAGAATCTGGAGAAGAAGGTGTGGCCACTGAATTTATCATAAAAGGTTTGTGTAGTTTTCGTATTCGTACAGGTACATAAGAATAGATTTACTAAATATTTTTAAATATTTCGGAAATAATTGAATAATACACAATCAAACATGAAGATAGAATTTTGTGAAGATTAGCGAACCCTACTTCATCTAAAAAATGATAAAGTTGAATGTCTTCGTGTAACATAGCAAAACCTTTACAAAATATGCTTTATGAGCAAGTGAAAATGGAAAAACATTGTAAACATGAACTCATTTTGTTGGACGAAACATAAAGTGTCTGTCACTTATGCATGAAAAACTGAAAAACATTTAATTGAAAGCCATGTTGTCATTTTACAGGCTGTCCACGACAAGTGTATAATATGTACGTTGGTATCGTTGACACCTATGCATACATTTTTTATGGGCATCCTGTATCTGAGACGTTCCGTCCCACAAGGGTGAAACCACCATCAGTTAAGAAATGTTTTCTTTAACACGTTTGTTGCGATGCGACCCACCGGTGGGTCACTTAGGTTAGGTTCTGTAATTTTTTCAGATCCTTCTAGTGACTATGCGTACAAAGTGAAGTTTTACACCAATCAGGCAATCGCAACAAACGTGTTAATACTGAAATCTCAAAGTCGAGTTTGATTTAGTAGTTACCCTATAAAACGGAACCAAGAACATATTGATCGGTGTATAAATAATTACGTTAGGGGAATTTATACTTCGCAAACGTTTTAAGGCGGATTACTCGAAACTTGTTTTTGGCGTTTTCGCCCTTGTGGCACACAACGCCTCATATCATATTTATTAATAAACCAATAACTATGTAGAATATCATTCAGTTTCCAAGAGAAAATAGTAAAACAGCTTAGTTATTGAAAGGATATTTTATGGCGATTGCATTACAGTATCCTTATAACTTGTTAACAATATTCTTTGAAATCTATACGAATATGAATAGAAATTTCGAAATTTAAGCAGTTCTTATGATGCCTGCTGAAGCTTTGTCCAACTTTTTGAACAACTAAAAAATGACTGTGACTTCAAACTTATTTGTGCCGAAATGTTCATGTCTGGAACAGTGGATCCTGTTATTTTCAGGTGAAGAGTAGCGAACAAAACTATGTATGCTTCTGTAAAGAATAGCAAAGCCGGTAATGAGTGAGTTCACTGTTCTTGACGACACCCAATTAATGAATGCACAGTGCTAACTAATCTGAACTATTCGTAAATGAATTTCGCTGCTCAAAAATTGAGGCAATGTAGTCGACTTTCCTTAGAGTGTTGATTCTTTTTTAAGTCAAAAGTTGGCGTTAGGCTCCATTATTATGTACAGTATATTCCTGTTTGAGCTGAAAAAAGCGCTTGCAAATACAACTATTGCTCTATTTATAGCTGAAAATTTGAGGCTTGTTAAACTAGAATAATTTTGCTGATGTGTTAACGAATTCTGACCATCATTTTGTAATGAAATTAATGTTGTGTATTTAAAGCGACATCACCTGATCGTTCAGTTCATTATGCTGGAATTACAATAATTTCTATATTCCTTATTTCTTGTTCGATCCAATCATTACATAATTTATACGTTTTGAACCTCTATTTCCTTGAATTTCTTCTTTAATCGGATTTGAAGGTGTCGATGTTTGTTCGTCTTTAATATTTGTGCTGTTCGACTGACCTATGACTCTCAAAATATTCAACTCACATTAAACATCAGAATGCATTTCTGCTTGGCATTCAGGGGCCCAGTGTCAAGAATACACGAGTTCAACAATTTGTGAAGAGTTAACATGATATCAGTGCTTTACTTTAACGTGTGCTCATAATTGGTGTAGTTATTAGTTTGTTCGAATTGTGTTGCATCTGTTATTCATTAACTCTTATATTATCATTTATGCTCAATGTTAAGACTAATGACGGAAAAATTTCACCAAATAATTGTTGTCCACATTTTGTTCCAACATTTTAAACTATTTTTGAATAGTAAATTTGTAGTAGTAACGGTAAATCGTAAGTGATAACACGAATAGTAAGCATGAGTAAAGAATTTGTGTTTGGACTTTCAGTACTATTCACTCAAGACTTGGTGTTGTGTTGACTCGTTCGCCTGATGCTTCACTCAGCTAGCTTGCGTGCAGGTGCCGAGAGACGACGGTTCGATTAGCTTACCTCGATTTTTACGGTCGTCACGACGGTCTGGTCAACCACAGAATTCTAAAGCAGAATTGTGAAGCAGTAAAGCAGGAACTTCAAGTGTTAGGGGCTGAGAATTATTCCGCTACGGGATGCAGCTTCCACCTGCGTTTGAGTTTTTGAGGATGCCCTTGTTTGGGTGTCGCATCGTGGGCGACGAGACACGGATGTTATTTACGAGATAATTACCGCAGTACTCTTGAAGTAGCGTGTTACGTAGTTTCATCTGGACTATCTCGGTACTAATTCTGTTCTGCTTGTCAAGGACACAGGAAGTAGTGTAGTTGAAACAAAAAAGAGAAATTAGATTTTAAAACTTGAGATATTACTTGTTAAATTAAAAAAAGTAATTTCACTGTCTTTACATTCAAGCTTATGAATTTTATTGTACACTTTAATTTGAAGCGATTAAAAAATTATGTGAAAATTGACTTTGGTATTTAATCTGATTATTTCTCTATTTCTCTATGAAGTACTCATGAACAACAAAAACGCCGAAGAGTGCTACATGATACTCAAAGATAAGATTGCAACCGCTACAGACCACCA